>BGNK01000771.1:0-200080 GCA_003297005.1 Symbiodinium sp. clade A Y106 | reverse complement strand
TCCATCACAGTCGGCGCATTCCAGCGCATTCGGCGCATTCCAGCGCATTCGGCGCATTCCAGCGCACTCGGCGCAATCCAGCGCATGGCCAGCTACGGCCACTGAGCCCGCACGCACTGAATGTAGAGTTAAGGGTGTATGATCCTAATACTTCTTGAATGCTGAACCCTTGAACCCTAAACCCCGAAACATCCTAAAAGTCTCGGCTAGACCCGAACCCCGAAGCACTAGAAACCCCAAACCCTAAGCCCCCAGAACCCTTAAAATCCTTTCACCCCTTGAAAAACCCAAGGAGAAACCATCTCAACTCGTTAGGTGCAGCACATCGAGTTCACGAACATCGAACGTATCAAATCGGCAGGGCTCAGGCACCCTGGGTTTAGGGTTATTTGGGGTTAAACAGTAGCTACTCTAGTTGCAGCTGTTGCTAAGAATGATTTTCGGCGACGCCGAAGACGACAAGAAAGACCCGACACTCCACTCAATGCCTCAGGCTCCAGCAACAACCTTAAACCCTATGAGCCAAGGGTTGAGGATTGAAAAAGGACCCCCCCAAGTGCCCTTTAATTAATAGAGTCCTTGTGGTCCTTAGTAGTGGGCATTTAGGTTATATAAGAGGGTCGTTAAGGGGTATAGGTACTGTCGGTAGTTACAATCATCAACAGGCCGTAGGATCGAAACTCCACTTTTAGACTTCACGGTTTGTGGTTTACAGAAGATCGTGGCAATTGTTAACATGTGCGGTTTCAGCTTTCGCGAAGCTTGGCTATAGTACAGGGCACAAGGTTTGGGTGTGGTTTAGGGTGAGGGTATGCTAGGTTTGAGTACAGTGCTGGTGGCACCACAGATGCAGGCAACATGTGCTAACTGTCTTCCATATGTTGCAAAGGCACGAAGAGACGGGCTCATGAGTAGAGAGGTTTGCGTCGTTTTTCTTTTCGCCCAGGGACTTTTCTGAAAGTTGCTCTGCAGGTTTTTATCGTCTTGTGTAAGGGCTGAGGAGCACAAACAGCGCTCAAGGTAAATAGACTTGAATCGATGTTTAAAATATATACTAGTATGATATCAAATGATGGCAACTCTGAAACCCAAGCCCCATCAGCCCCACACTGTTTGCCTCGTCACATCCCACCTCCCACCCCTCCCGTCCCACCCTCCTCCCACCCTCGCCCCCCCTAAACCCTAAACCTCGACCGTTCAGGTACGCGCCGCTTCACACCCGAACGAAGGAAGGCTTGGGTCTCCACCTTCAAGCCTGGGCCTCGTAACTGGGTGCTCCTGAGAAATTCCTGACAATCATATATTACTGATGCTGCTAGCTGCTAGTTACTAGTAATAGTGATAGGAACAATAATCCTGAGTAGAATAGTAATAATTGAATCATATATTACTGATGCTGCTAGTTACTCTAGGTTCCCCAGTAGTACCCTTTTGCCCTTTTTTTTGGGTTCCCCTATTAAAACCGAGTAGTAGAAAAAAGGGTACCCTTATTATTAAGGGGCTACTGGGGAACCTAGTTACTAGTAATAGTGAAAGGAACAATAACAATATCTTGAGTATAATAGTAATAGTTGCATGCATATTGCTATATAGTATACCCGAAGGCCCTATTCCAATAAGGCCTGTTTGGGCATCCCTTCGGAATTAGCTTGCATGCTCAGTACAACACAACACCAAAGTATTATTAGGAATAGTGCGTTTGTGTGTCATCCGAGATGAAAGGGGCTTATACGCTTGTGCATGACTTTCCCGAGCAACCACTGCTTCGGTCTTAAAGCTGTGTAGATCCCGGATAAATAGACACCCTTTCTTTAAAAGCCCTAGGGTTTCAACTGGGCTTAAGCCTTAAGCGTTTCATCAGACGGGGTGCTCATTCGTGGCATGGTCCTTAGGGTTAAGGGTGTAGGGTTTCTGGGGTTTAGGGTTTAGGGTCGTCGCGCTTCAGTTCGCGCATCAGACCGACCAACGTGGACAGAGAATTCTGGCTCAGGGCTTGAAGGACAGGGCACTGCATGGTGCACGCTACAGTGGCCCCTAAACTCCGCGAACCCCCTATAGACCCTACAAGCCCTAAACCCTCGTCATCCTAAAGCCCTGAAGCCCCAAAGGACAAGGTAAACAAAAGCCCTTGGATGAGAGTTGCAGCAGTAGACAGTCGGTCTTCGGCTGGCTCCTCTTCAGTGCACCATAGGGGGCGTAGGGTTAAGAGTTTAGGGCTTGGAGTTTGGGCTTTAGGGTTCAGGTCTAGGGTAGAGGGTTTAGGGTGTGGGAAGCCACATGGAGTGTGTAGTTATCCTGGAGAATCATAGGATATACCTTGACGCCACGCAACCTACCTTTGTAAGGACTTCTCAAAAAAGAAATCATACCAAGGAGCCCCGAAACAGGTAGGTTTCGTACGGGTACGTTCAGGCTCGGTTTTTTTTGTTTATGGGTTTAGGGGTTTGGGGTTTATGTTTTAGGGTTTAGGGTTGGGTCCAGGCTCGGGACTCCAAACCCTAAACTCTAAACCCTGCAACAAAAGGTGTCCTTGCAGTACCGGCTCATTCCGGAGAACATCTCGGCTCTTTACAGCGAGTTCAACCAGAACTATGAGCAGGCTGTATAGGGTTTGTGTAGGGTTATTTTCGACGGGGCTTAAAGAGTTTCTAGGCCTTTGTAGGTCTACATTCGGGGTTTATGTTGTTCAATAGGGTCAAGGCTTCGTGGGGTCTCATTCGAGGTTGTAAAGGTCTTGTTATGTTCTATGAGGGCAGGGGTTGGGAGAGTTGTACAGGGTTTTATGTGGAATCTGTTGGGCGGGTTATTAGGTCTAAACAGGTTCTTTCATGGTCTTTAGGGTGGCAAAAAGGGTTGTGTTCGCGCGTCATGATCTGTTACGAGACGGCGACATCTAGGCTGAGCCACAGCTGCTATGCTACCGACATAGGGTCATAACGCAGTATGCTGCACATCCCGACAGCGACTGGACCTCTTGCAGTTGCTGTTACTGCTGGCCTTTCTGGAATATCTTGATCCAGTCTCACGACGTTAGTGTCCGCCCAGTTTCGTATGACCTGTGCACAAGCATTCCTGCCTTCGTGTGTGCAAAACCCGAATCCGTGTGATGTGGATTCCTGATAAAGAACCCCCGCTGATGTATACGGCCTACACAAGGGATCGTCCTATATGTTAAAGGCCATTTTGGGTAACACAACTCCATAATCAGGGGTCTGCATCACATTAAGTTCGTGCACAACCTGCATACACTCCTTGAAAACTCCTGTAAGATCGGATAAACATCCTTAGAGAACCTCTGCCAGAGCTCACGATCAACCCTAATCTCTTTAAACCCAACATCCTGAAACCCTAAACCCTGGAACCCTGAACCCTAAACCCTGAAGCAAACCTCCTCGGAAGGTTTTCGTCAGCTCCGTCCGGGACGTTCTCATCAAAGCAGCCTCAGAGTACGAGGCGAGGGTGGCTTTCGCGCTGATAGAAATTAGTATTATTTCTGCTATAATTCCACGCCCAGGGATTATTAAGTCAACCAGTATTTTCATTCGGCTCTATGGGCGCCCATATCCAAAGTGATTCAGTTTCATGTCTTAGGGAGTGGTTGTCACTTGGACGTCCTGCCGGAAATCCAGGAGCCCAACCCTAAACCCTAAACCCCTAAACCCAAAACCCTTAACCCTAAACCCCTATAAACCCTAAACCCCTAACCCCTAAAACCCAGAACACCCTAAAACCCTGGCCTGGGCAAGCCAGCTCTCCGTCGAGCGCCTCGGAGGAGAGCGCAGCACGAAAGGAGAGATGGGGGACGGAAGTGGAGATCCCCCAAATAGTAGGATCCCCAATATGATGGGGGACGGAACCCAGAGACTCCAATATTGGAGTCCCTTAACTAAGGATCCTACTATTATTTAAGGTATCTTCCATAATTAAGGGATATTGGAGTCTCTGGGAAGTGAAGATCCCCTGCAAGGAGAAGTTCAACGCCCAGCAACGTTCGTAGAGTTCTTCTCGGTTTGTTTGCGTTGCTCCGCCCCTGCATGCTTCTAACATCGCGCCTCAGTCGTGCCACGTGTGTAGTAGACCCCGGGGAGAGCGAGCCTGCGAGTGTCGAGTCTTCCCTTCCTTCCCTCTTTTCCCCCCGCTCTTAAAGCCTCATATCCACCACCTGATACCTCCTTTGGGGTTTAGGGTTCAGGGACACCATAAGCCGTTCAACCTGCTACCCGGTGTTGGGACGTTCCTCCAAGCTGTCTGATTCCTGAAACCCTAAAAACCAATTACGTATCGAACCCTGCATCCCCTAACTGAGTCCTAGAAACTTAAACCATACAAACGCAACGGTCAACCACAACATGCCCTCATCAATCCTTGACCTTTAACTGAACTTTACCACCCTAATCGTACAAACACATAACTCAGCCCGAACATTCCCTCAAGAAAACCCCATAGAGCTCCACTTAACAGTTATCTATGGGTTACTGGGTTTTATAATGTTAGTAGGCTCCTGCTTAGGGTAACTAGAGCCTAAGGGATGCAGAACAGCTCCTGCCCTTCCGGAGAGGCGACGCAACTTTGGGAAGAGCGCGACCTCTTCTCGCAGAAAATGCCTCGGGCCTAGCTGCAGAATGCTACAGCCATTTTTGGCGTGGGTTTAGGGTTTAGGCTTTTTGTTCAGGGCTTTGGGATTACAGACAGGGCATCCCAATCCGTAACCGCGGTTGTTCCAAGATTGGTGAGACAGGGCTCTATACTACTGTATACCCGAAACCGGAGAGAAGAAGTTCTAAACCCTAAGCCCCTAAACCCTAAACCCTATTGCGAAAGTCTCCTGAGGCAGAAGATGGCAGACAAGGAGCTCAGGACGCGAAGCTTCGGGGGGGCGGGNGGAACAACGGGAGGCCCAGTGTCGCCGCTTCAGGCAGGCCTGGGTTCTCCTTCCACAACCCGTAAAAGGTTCAGGGATTTCGGGCTTTGGGTTTTAGGGTTCTTTAAGGGTTCCTTTAAAGGGTTTTGGGCTTTTGGGATTTGGGGCCTAGGGGTTAGGGTTTAGGGTTTTCGGTTTTAGGATTTAAGGTTTCACCATGTCGTCTCTACATGTTGTTGTACTCAATCAAAACGTTTTGGGATGTTCTGGGTGTAAGCGTGCCTTATAGCTTGCGGCTGTCTTCCTCCAGCAATGAGCACCGTGAGTTGCATGAGCCTCAGCTTCAGTTATGCCGCTGGTGAAGCTGGAGGATATCGGACTTAGGAATCGAAGCGTGTACGGCTCAGGTTGTATGAAATCCATGGCCCATATATGTCCTGAGCACGAAACTCCGAAGCACAGAAGCCAAAGGCCTAAGCCCTAAGCCCTAAGCACCACACCTTGGACCCGTGACCCTAAACCCTTTACAACCCAAAAGGGCGGAGAACCCAAAAGCCTGTGGTCAGGAAAACTTATGCAGAATGCTGGGGCTTGTGATGCCCTCAGTCTACTTTGCTCTGGGAATCGGGAAACTGTAGGCCCACATGCTTAAGGTTCACCTTTACATATGTAAGGAAATCATAAGGCGGAGCCCTAAGACTGTCGGCTGAAGCTAGGGCTTATCTGGCATATCATGTTTGCGGTGCTTGGGAGGCTTTTTGGGTTCAGAGGGCTTCGGGAGTCTCGGGTTAGCAGTTCCTGTCACAGCACCGTTCCATGAACCGTTCGGTAGCGTAGACACCTGTTTACTGAATCCCCTTATTTTTGACGGCTTGCGTTATACACCCTTTTAAGGTCAACGGATTGATTCATCATCAGAGGTCGACATTACCTAGATTGTAACCTTAAGCTTTTCGAGTCGAGACAATCCGACTTCGACGAAAGGGTCAGCTTGCTTCAGTTTGCCGCAGAAGCCGAAGACTACTACCCCTAGCTTACTAGCTGCGAGTGCTTTAAATCTTAACCTTGCAGACTAAACCACAGCCCCCAACCGCATACCTCTGACCTAAACGGCTCGGAAGAATCACGGGCCCATTGAGCTGGAACCTTGCACCGCGAAGCCTTAAACTCTAAATTCGTGAACACCGCTAATGTAGATTTATAAACCCTACCCAGAGGCCCCAAAGTAGTTCCTTTTGGGGGTTACCTTATAGGATTCTATATATGAACCCCAAAAGGAACTACTTTGGGGCCTATGGGTAGCAAGGTCACCAGTTGTCCGGATTGCAACCCGGGGTTTAGGGTTGCAGGGTTTCAGTGTAGAACAAAGTGTGCGCTGCAAAGCCAAGGTCTGCGCGGAAGCATGCGTGCAAGGTTAAGGTTTTAGGTTGTGCTTGAACCCTCAAAAGTAGGTAAAATAATGGCCCAACATCGATTAAGGGCCAGTATTCTACATACTTTTGGGGTCCAGGTAGGGTTTAGACCGTGAACCCTGACCGTCCCAACCCCGAGCCCCGAACCTCAGGCAGCTGATGGTCATCGACCTTCCGAATGGCTTTGAGACCAGCATCGTGCAAACACAGGCCACTGGGATTTAGGAACTAGGGCCAGGGTTTCGGAATATGGGTTTTAGAAGCAAGGTTTCAGGAACGAGGATCTAGGAGGAGGGGTTTCGGTAACTAAACGTCTCCCAAGCGTGGGGCCACCACCGGAATGATCGGGTCCTCCATGGCTTTAGGCGTGGTACTGGGGACTGACAGGGTCGTTTTGTTATTCAGGATTGCATGGGGTGCTATAGGTGCTATAGTAGGAGTTGTAGGGCAAGGCACTGCAGACATGAATTTTGTTCCAGTCGTGTACCGGATATGTCGTCTTCCTGAGATGCCAACAGTCGCAATGGGGTGTGGTTGTTGTCTTTGCTGGACATGGCGCAGTGTAGTTCGACTGTCATTAACATGTATCAAAAGCTCCGTCGTGAATCGTTCGAACCTGTTGCTTGAGGGTTCATGCGTATTGGAGTCGGGCCAGAATAGCGTACACGCAGTCTTACTTGTTGCCAGAGAGACTCTGCAGCACCATAGCCCATACGCCACTTACAACTGGCGCAAACGACCTAAACCCAAAACTCATCAATATTGGCAGGTGCAGAAGCAGATGATGTTCATCAGGCGACGGCAGGGAAGGGAAGGAATCGCGGTTTCTTCTTTGAATAGTTCAGGACTTTCATATCTTTTGCAGTTCGGGTCTGGGGTTTCGGCAGCTTTGTGTTGCACATTTTGGGGTTCTGCTACCTGTCCATATATGCATATATAACATGTGTGTATGCATATATGCACACATACATGTGTGCATGTATGTGCGTACATATACATATATGTCGTATATGATTATATGGTTGTAATGCGTATGTTCCTAGGGTTAGAGTCCTATCCTAGACTCCCGAGAGCTTCGTCGAAAGCGCTCGGCCCATGCGTCAACAAGTTGGGGATTGGGAGGCTACTAAGAGCATGGAGTTTCCTACCTTCGGGCATCGTCACTATGCTTGGATGACACGAGTCCCCCTAAATTACGTGTGTTATTAGGGAGACCCCTTAAAGGGTACCCCTTCTTAACCCTCTTCTGGATCTCTTAAAAGGGACCTTATTGAGAGGGTCCATATCCCCAAGGGTACCTCCAATCCTAACTCCCCCTAAACCCTAAACCCCAAACCCTCAACCCCAGACTCCTCCTTCCCAGGGAGCAGCAACAAGCCTCCACACAGATCCGCGCGCAGACTTCCGTCATCCAGGCCCGCACATGAGGATTGTGGCTTCTGGGTATAAGGGCCCCCAGCTCTGCGCGATGCCTGAAATTTGTTTCAGATGCTTGCTGGGACCCGAGAATAAGCGAAACGTCAGGAGGGCTTTGGACTCACCTCGATATCCTCGATGAAACTTAATAGTGCTTTGGGTTTGTTTGTCCGTACCGAGCCTCAAGAAGTTCGAGGTTTATGTTGGCCTTGTTTTTGCAGGAGAGAGGATGCATAATAGTCAGGAGATGACCGCGGAGGATTTTCTAACTTCGTGCTCATTGAAATACCATGAACGGAACGGGAAGGTATGGCTACCTAGTGTCTTTGCTCAGATCTAGCCAAATATTGTAATCCGCTTCATGTCCTGAAAGGTCTACCTCTAGCCTCAGGATATCTAAGATATTTGGGTTCCCCACTAACATCTCGCAATTGTATACTGTATGGTTATCTTGACTACCTACTAAGACTTAGGGTGTGTTTGCATGCCAGAAGGACAATTCAAGAGAGACCGACAGTTTCGAGGCTTGGGGGTCGTCATGCATCTTAAGGATCCAAGAGGTCCTCATGTATGTACTTTGGTACCCGATAGATAGTAAGGACCGAACGTCCTATAATAGAGAGTACTTGGACCCTGTGGGGCATGCAAGAGCCTGTCACTAAACTCATTGTGATTGTCGCCAGGCTGGTCTTGCGAATGCTTGCCACGTGTGTACTTTGCTCTTCTTGATGTTAGCGGTGGTGGTCGCTGCGGTGATGTCTTTTGTTTATCTTTGTTTATGGCGTTATTGTTATTATTGTTTTTTGTTGTTGCTTGGGGGGGGTGGCAGTGGCGGCAAAGTACCAGCGCTTGTTCTGGCATTCCTATAGCCCTAGCTTCGACCAAATATAGAATCCATGCAGCAAGATCCCTCTTATCAACACCCTTAGATAATGTTCCTCCGATTTTAGGATATACACGTATGAGGTCTCCTTTACCTTGCTGAGCATCCCGGAGAGCATAAGCCCTTTGTGACCCCGTGGAAGTCTTCAAGCGAAGGCTTCCAGTTCCCCCTTGTCGCAGCTTGAACCCCAAACCGTGAGCCTGATACAACCCCTGCACCCTAAGCTTAAACAAAAAACCCTAAAGAATGAGCCCTTCCAGAACCCCTTTAGAATCTCTGCAGATTCTCCAAACAAGAACCCTAGGCCCCAACGCCTCAACCCTCGTCCCTTGTGAGGCGGAGTTCGATCGGAAAGTGAAGGCAGTGCTCTCAGCTCTGGATCTCTGCTGTGCTTGTTCGTGGCTTTAGGGTTTTGGTGCTTTAGGGGTTAGGGCCGTTTAAAGTTTTGGGGTTGAAGGTGTTTTGTTTGATTTGTGGGAAGAACTTTTAGGGTCTGTCTAGAGGTTGGGGTTTGTTGAGAGTTTAGAATTTAGGGTTGCCCGGGTAGAACTATCCATAGATGTATAAAGACGGGTCACTAAGACGGGTCTTCAATAGGCTTATGGTAGGGAAGCTGTCCGCAGGGCTCAGGACAGGGCTTAGAGTTTATACAGTATGGTTTTCGAGCTTGCAGTAGTAGCGTCTAACGGTTTAGAGTTTATAGAGTTCAGCTTGCCGAGTCTACAGCACTGTCTATATTACTGGGATTTATAAGAAGGACAGAACTAGAGTTAATGTCATCTTAAACTACCACAGACAGCTTTCGTGTAGGTTCTTGCCATCAACTCGAATATAGAGCTTGTAGGGACCCTACAAAAAAGCAAGTTTTGATCGCTGAAAGTAGTGCTTTCGAATCCATGGCACTCTGAAGTAGCATTGAGGTTTTGGTCTGAGATGTTTTTCTAGCATCGCACAGCTTTTGATGGGGGCCTCTTTAAGGGTTTAGGGTGTGGTTTATGAGCCATGGTGTGAAGCTAAGTACCAGTAGGGGTCTTCTTTAACACGGCTCAGGGTTTAGGGTTTAGGGAATGCAAGTGGAGGTGTTGTTTGTCAGGGACAAACGCACTTGGCCATGGATGCTTGGGATACTTGCAAGCCGTGGCTCAGACATAACCATGCGAGGTTGCGGGGCCTTAGGACTTAGGATATTGGGAAGGATTTAGACTATGGGCCATACGAATCAACAGTTCAAGGACCAAGAGCTGAAACTTGCAAGTAATGTTACAGACACCATCAGCCCTAAGCTCATAAACCCACAACCCTTTCACCAAACCACATAAACTTGGTCACTACAATCACAAACTTCATAAGCTAAATCGAACCCTAAAACACAAGCCCTAAAATCGCAAGTGTTCACCCTCGTGGCCCAAACCCTAAAAGCCAAATTGCCCAACAAATCCAGGCTGCGTTTGCAGGTCCGAAAGTTGATGCTGACACTCTCCAAGCTGTAGGTATCATGTGGTCTAGGAACGTTTGCGTTGGAGTTTAGGTTTAGGAGGCGTTTTCAAGATGAACATCTTCTTTCTCTCCATGTCGCCGGCTGAAGCTGCGAAGTTTCATGCCAACATCCACATTGTCAAGATGATCGTGGAAACTGCCCAGCTCCTTTGCAATGTGCACCACCGAGCCCGTGAGAAAAGCGCTCCCTGCGACCCTCCCTACACGAAGCGTGATCGCATCCCCTACAAGGACCGCAGGCTAGGCTTTGCAACAAGGCTTGCGAGCCTTCGTGTTGCTCTCACACAATCTCAGCTGTTAACAATCATCTTGCCGGCCGTTCTGCCTAAGACCGTTGCAAATCGACATCTGCACAGCCCTTGTCATCTCGTTCCAAGTCCTATAAGCTCTGCTTACAACCGTAACAGTTTCTGCCATTTCTAGACCATCAATGGGTCCATATACCATACTAGTAGGCTCTTAGTAAATGCCCGGGCCCCCAAAGTCTACACTATACTGCCAGGTGGACCCTTGGGGTCCCGAAGCCTGAGCTCCAACCCCAAACGGACTTTGTCCAGGAGTCTGCGGCCGGCCATCGCAAGTTGGGTTCCATGATTTGGGCGGCTGAGCTGGTGAATTGGGGATGGTCAGGGGGTTACCCTAAGGGTCCAGGTATCTCTTTTGGAGGGTCCGGAATGTCCTAGGGAGAGTCCTTGGGTCTCTTTGGGGTCTAGTTGTGGAGTGTGGGATCACGGTGGCATTTCGAGTCCACTGAGCCTGCTCAGGCTGAAATCTTGGGCATGGTCAGGGTGTCAGTCTGGGCTTCGGAGTACCGTACATACTTTAATACTTTTCTGGGACCTGTTACTTAAAGGGAACCCATTGTGAAATAAAAGTCTATACTTTTTTCCCTGGTTACTTCAAAGCCCAGAGCATCGTGAAACACCTACTATAGGGCCTCAGCAATTACCAATACTATTTTGGGGGTTCCTTATTATCATTTTAGCTTCAGTGGTGCATGAAAAGTTGCCCATGAAACCCTAAACCCTAAACCGGACCTTGTTTCCCAGGTGGCCGAATCTCTGGGAAACTACCGCTGGGCCGTGAAGCTGGGTGTCTGTTCTTGAATTGCCCTGCGGCTCCAGTAACCTAAATAGTAGGTTACTGGTGTATAAACTATATGGTTAGTAACCTACTAGTTGGGCAACTGGAGCCCTGGGGTTGTTGAAGCACACATATAGGGACCCTACTAAACCCTAACCGTTGTAGTGTTTTGGAGGGTTCTGAAAGTCATGGAGTTACTTATGAAGGAGCGATCTTATTAGTTTTGTGTCTGGTCTGGGGTGTAAGTCCTAAGCGCCAATGCCCTAAGGTTGGGATTTCAGGGTGTTCTAAGGTGTAGGACTTACGCTCACAGCTTCAAAAACGCCTGCTTTGGACTTTGCTTAGGGTTTAGACAGCATGGAGTTGGTTGAGGGGGGTTTGACATTTCGGGTTGGAGATATTTGGGTTTGGCTGGGGCTGCTCTGACAGAACAAACCCCGCTCCCAGTGGCCCTAGTGATGCGGCTTGCCAAGTTCCATTGCGAAATCCCTGAAAAGAGAGGGTTCAGAACTTGTCTGACAAACTCCTTAATAATACCTAAACCCTGAACCCCTAAACTCTAAGCCCAGAAGAGTGCACTGAGGTTTGGCTCTCTGCCGGGAGTACAACCGCGGACGAGGGCGAGCCCGCGGAAAGTTCACAAAGCATCGGACGCAGGACAGGCTTAGGGTTTAGGGGTTTAGGGTTCAGGGGTGAGTATGGTTGAGGGGTCTAGGAGCTGAATGTTTAGGGGTTTGGGGTTTTGGGTTCAGAGTTTAGGGCTTTATGGATGGATGTTGAGGGTTTGAATGGTTTAAAACGTCTGGGGCGTGAGGTTTAGTTGGTTTGTGTAATTGATAGGCATGGGGAATAGGGATCACATTGCCTTTAACGATTGCCTCTTGAGATTTAATATTTTAAAGACTATAAACCACAACCCACCTATGCACGGTACCTGCTTCGGCCCTAAACCGAAAGTACCCTTATCGAACCCCAAATACAGTCAGAACTCGAAATGCAGAACCCTTAGTTACTAAGGCTCCATGTACCTACATAGTATAGACTTAGGCCTTCAAGGCGTTCCTGCATAGATATTTCAAAGCCTGAATATGTACCCCTAAGCGTGTGCCCAAATAGTATATACTTTGGCCTTAAAGTACTCCCCATATAGGTACATTTTGGTACTCTTGAGGTACATGGACCTACCCTACGGGTCCATGTACCCAAATAGTATATCCTTTGGGCCCAATGTACCTATTTGGGGTACTTTAAGGCCAAAATATATATATATATATATACTATCTGGGTACATGGACCCTTATACCCTAAACCCTTATGGAACCCTTAAGAGAGCCCTTAAAGGAACCCTGAAGGAACCCTCTTTGGGTACATGGACCCTTAAGGCCATAGGTACATGGAGCCTCTGGGGATGGACGTCCGGAACCCATGCCAAGGCTACAGGTCGGACTTTAACTTGCGAGGATTCCGGTTTAGGGTTTAGGGTTATCAGTCCACATGCCCAATTATCTCATGCTTACAACCCTAAACCCTAAACCCTCAAGCTTTAGGGTTCAGGGAGTCAGAAAGGGCACAAAGGGTCTTGAACCCTGAACCCAGAACCAAATACATCAACCCCCAAGCCCGAAGCCCTGGGCCAAAAGCCCTGAAGCTCTAAACCCCAAAGCGGTTCTGGTTCAGGGTTTAGGGTTTAAGGTTTAGGGTTATGCTTTTTGGGCTTGCTGTTTAGGTCCACATTTTGGCCTGTTGAGGCTGTTGCGGCTCCCGCATTTAGGGGTTTAGAGTTTAGGGTTTACGGTTTACCACGAACCGCACCGCATGCACCCATTAATGAAGCCCGCCAAGTCCTCAATACAAGACATGTGGGTTGCACTAGAGGGTAGTCGCGGGGGTGTAGTATAGTCTCATTGCAAGTTCCCGATCCCTTCACCCCCTTTAACAAGTCTCCCCGACAGGCCGTCCTGGAGTGGCTCCGAGATCACGAGCCGCGCTTCCGGAAGAAGAAGCGCACACAGGTTAAAAAAGTTCATCTGGCCATGCCGGACAAGTTTAAGCGGCTTGAGCTGCAGAAGGGGGAGCCAAAGCATTCTTTACAACACACTGCTCTTTGGTAAGTTGGTAAGATGTTCGGTGAAATGGTTGAGCACACAATATCATATAGGGACATGAAAAGCGAGAACATTGTTGTGAGGGTACCCTGTATTGACTATACTCTAGAGGCATCAAAGGCGTTGATGCTTTCATTCCTACCCTCACAGTACCATCTAGTCAGTGAGCCATTGATTCAACCTGGCTCTACGATAGTGCGTAGACAGGACATGCTCACTGCTGAGGAATGCGAGGAGTCCTGTAGAAGCCTATCGGGACTACTACTTCTCCAAGCGCCGTACCATGAAGTGACTGGGCCTGCACCCTAAACCCTACCTCCAAACCCTAGACCCAAATCCCTATAGACCCTCAAGACCCCAAACCCCAAAAACAACAAGACTTGTAGTGCAAACCTCTAAGAGGTCGACCTGGAGCCGCGGGAAAAAGGTCATGCACTTTAAAAAAAAACTAAGCCCTAAACCCTAAACCCCGAAGGCCCTGAAATTGAATCCTCAAACCCAGGTCTTTCGGGGCCTGGGATGCACTCCAAACAGAAGGCTCCAAATAGCCGGGAAGCTTGCAGCGTTGTGGGTTTAGGGTTTACCTTAACCCGGAATAACCTACCATTTTAAGGACTTATATAGGGAACCCTAAAAAGGTAGGTTCTTTGGGGTTAAGGTATGGGTTAGTCGTAGGGTTTGAGGTTTATGGGGTTCAGTTTTCTGTTTGCGGCCAGGAGCTTCGGAAGAAGTTTTGCCGTCCCCCCACCATCGACTACTGAAGCGCTCCCTGAACTCTAAACCCCGATCGTTCAGAGGGTTTAGGGTTTAGGGTCTAGGGTTCACAGACCAGGAACCCAACAACACCGCCCTAGGCCTCATAACCCCAAGGCCATCATGAGCAAAACCACGCAAGGATGGAGTGGCCGGAAGGGGCGGTTCCCTCCTGGTGGAAATCACGCGCCGAAAGAGGTGATGTGAGTGGAGCCGAAGATATCCAGGGAGCCCAAGAGTGAACCGGGTGTTTTGAGCTAGTTGGAGGTTGTGAGCTTGTTGGGCACGGCAGAGTTTCTACAGTACAGAAATACATCGGCCTCTATATTGATCTTGAAACGGGAAAACCAGTTGTGGTAGAGATCGTTTACCGTGCCCTCGCAGAGTGATAGTTGACCGATGTTTCCTGTGGTCTGGGGCTCTGCCTTAGAAGTGGGAGAAGACATCTGAAGAGCTGATCGATTTTCCTCGTTTCGGTCATTTCAATCGTGTTGTTTTTTTCGTGCCTATGCCTGATGGTTTGCAGCAAAGTGCAGTCTCAAGAGTGTTGGATTCTTATGCTCGATGTTGGTCCTGGAAAGCTTCAAACGAGATAACTGGAATGGCTGGTTCTTGGTGCCAGACCTTGAAGCCCAGAATCGTGTCGAGATCAGGTACTGAGGCTGGGCATCCCGTTTTCGCCGCAGCGTCCACACTTCATGTCGGATGCAGTGGCCCTCACCGTGCATGCCTTTAGTGGTGCGACATCCGAGGTACGTCGCAATACATGCACCAAAAAAAACACTCTAAGGCCCGACCACTCCTTAGACGGAGCTAGGGATGTGCTTGGGAATGGGCCCCAAAGCCTCCTGTCCTAAGCCCTCAATTCTAGGCATTCCGGCCACAGCTCTGTGTCGGATGTGCATCAAAGAATAACCCGCCGTGGTGTATGAATGTACAACACTGTAGAAAACGGTTGAGCTAGGCCGTTCATAAGCAATCACCACAAGCAACTACAGACCCGCATGTTGTTCGACATGTTTTGAAGGCTTCATGCAATCTTCTTAGTGCTGCTAGGGATCCCCTCCGAACCACGAACACTAGGTGTCCAAGTACCTGACAACGTTTTCTCCCAAAAGTACTATAACCTATCTTCCTAGTATCCGAAACCCACGCACCTAATTGACTACAGGGTCCTTTAAACCCTCATGAGCCTTTCTGGAGCCCTCACAGAAGCATATTACTGTAGCCATTGAGCTTCGTAGAACCCCCAAAGAGCCCTAGCCCTAAACGCTAAGCCCTGAACCCCAAAGAGCTCATTCAGCTTATCTTTCCAACCTTTTTGGGTAATTACAATCCCTTGTGGAGCCCTCATAGAACCATGTTTTGCTATAGTCAGAGCCCCTGGGAGTTATAATTCCTATCTATTCCCAAAGTTTAAGCTTTAGTTTCCGTAGGATACTGGACAACTAGGTTATTTGGTCCTTCGGACCTATTGGGTCCTCGGTATGCCGCATCGCACCTTTGCTTAGTCCAAAGCAGACGCAAGGCACGATGCCCCGGCGAAAATTCTGGGTTTTAGGGATCAGAGTTCAGGGTGTAGGGTTTACAGATTGGTTTTGGGATTTGGGGTAGAAGGATTAGGGTTCAGGGTTTCGGATTGGCTTTCCAGAGCCCTCCCCCGCTGGAATCCCAGTTATGCCCCAGTTACCTTTCTGGTGGGTCTTCTCCTTTAACAAACAGTACACATAGGCCAGCAATCAGTCTTGCAATTCGGGAAAAACCGTGTAAAACAACATTACACTCTAGTTATTAGCTGCTTTTCTAGGGAAATCTCCAGCGAACAAATGATTGTACAGGCCACTGGGTGGTTTAGGGGTTCGGGCTTTATATGATTTAGGGTTTCAGGGCTTATGTAGGTTCTGGGGTTTAGGGTTAAATATCTTAGTTAGGCCCTAGGCTTTAGAAAGATGTTGGGTTAAGGGTTTTGTGTTTGGGGTTTACAGTTTGGAGTTTTAGTATTTAGTGCTCGGGGTGCATGCAGGGTAAGGGTTACCCAAAGTTTGAGGGCCAATTGGGGCCTCGAGTCTACAAGTCACTAGGTGTGAGGCGCCTAGACTGTCAGTTTAGGGTTTGGGGCTTAGGGACCAAGCAACGCGAAAGCATTATGCGGCCATCAAACCCTGAGCGCCTGCCCGAACCTGTCACCCCAAACATGCCTTCTTCAAGGTCATTCTTGCAGATGGCCAAGCAAACTACACGATCACCACGAAGGACCGCCGTTGCATATGATCCCGAAGCCTGGAGCAACACGCTTCGGAAATCTTAGGTTGGTTTATCACGAAGTCCTCACGCCGAGTCCAATAAGTTTACCACTCCCGAAAGCCTAAACCCACACTCCGAGACACGAAAGCCACGCCGAAGGTTTGGAACTCAGATCGCACGAAAGTCCGGTACCCTCTATCTCCTCCAAGGCTTCTCGTTAGGTTTGCTTCTTGTATAGAACTTTAGGTCTTTGGGCCTCTTTTGTTGCACCTCGTGCCATATCAAAAGGCATCAAATGCGAAATAGCACTGTGGGACACACTTGTCAACAACTATCCATCCGTTTTGAAGGCTACCCTAGAGTGGAACAAGTCCCCAACTAGACCGTTGAGCTGAACTTCAAAGCCTGAAGCCAAACCCTCAACCCCTTGACCCTAGCACCTAAGCCCTAAACCTCTAAACCCTTAACTCAGGGTGGTGGCACGTGCTCCCCGCTTACCTGATCTAAAAGCCTTTCTCGGGGATGGCAGGTTATGCTTTGGGGCTGTAGTCGGAAGCAGCCGAGTCTAGGGTTCAAGGTTTAGAGCCTTAGGTGAAGGCACTTTCAGCTCAAGGCTCAAATGTGGGTTGCGGTTATAGGATACAGTGGACATCCCGAGCAGGAGGGCTTAGGCAGGGGCTAAGCCCTAAGGTGTGGTAGTTCAAGGTAAAGCTTGTAGTATCCATAAAAGTATCTACCAAAACTGTAACTCGGCTTCAAGGGTGAGTGATCTTTGTGAAGACCTGCTAGGAAGCCCAAGCCAATGCGGAGAAGCAGAAGATTCAGACGGAGTCCGAGGCTCTAAGGCTTATAGGACTTAGGGTATAGTAGTGTAGGGGTTTATGGGGGTGTGTAGGGTTGAAAGATAAGAGGGTTGAGGTTGTGCAAGGCCCAGGATTTTGGGTTTAGGGGCTAGTTAGTGTTGAGGCTGCGGGTTAAAGGCTGAGGGTTCTAGGGACATTTTTAGGAGTATAAGGTTTGGGATTTACATGGGTTTACTGTTCTTTTCGGTTAGGCCTTCTTTTGTCGTATTTATGCTTCGGCTCTGCAAGCTGTCAAGACAGGCACCTGCCTCCGCGACTGTCTGAAGTGTCCTTACAAGGTTCAGGTGGGCTAGGGTTTACAGCTTGCAGTGCGTGCGATGAGTAAAGACACCCTGGTACATAGTATACGCCACAGTGACGGGCACAATATACTCTCCCAAATACGAACCTAGATAGCCACTATCCTCAGCCCAAGATCTGATGATTAGGTCCTTTGCACCCTCTAAGGATTCCTTTAAGGGTGCGTCGGGGGGCATGGGCCAATTATTTGCCCGTGTTCGGAGTCTCTGCAAAACAAAAAGGTCCCAAGCCTCAATTCCCGAGAGCCCGAACCTATATACATACACTATACTTTATGTATACATAACCTAGTACACGTATACATATACATATGTACATATATATGTATGTATATATATATATATATTTATATTTATATTTATATTTGTTTTTATTCATTCATTTGTATTGGCTTATTACATACATACTTATTTACTTACTTATGTATGTTGACTGCTTGGGCCGCGGCGCAGGCACTTCGAAGCATCCGGCAGAGGCTCAGCATCGACCCCGCCGGCTTGGGCCCCGGGTTTAGGGCTGTTTTTTTTTTTTTTTTTTTTTTTTGGGGGGGGGGGGGGTTTGTTTTTTTTTTTGGGTGTGGGTGTTGGTGTTGGGGGGTTTGGGGTTGGGGGTTTGGGGTTTTTGGGGTTTGGGGGGGTTTNAAGTCTTCGACCCGATTGATCTTCGACTCCTTCAGCGCCTTCGCCGAGTTCGGCATCATCACCATTCCTGGGGATTCTTTGGGGGTGTTCGGACTTTGGGGTTTCGGGTTTTGGCTTTTTTTCGGGTTTAGGGTTAAGGGTTTAGGGATTTAGGGATTAGGGTTTAGGGATTTTTGGGTTTTGGTGGGTTTTTTGGGTTTTGGCTTTGTTTTATGTTTTTTAGGGTCAAGGGGTTTAGGGATATTTGGGTTTCGGTGGGTTTCGGGGTTTTGGATTTGTTTATGGTGGTTTAGGGTTAAGCGGTTTAGGGCTTTTGGGGTTTTGGGGGTTTGGGCTTTGTTTTATGGTGGTTTAGGGATTGTTGGGTTTTGGTGGTTTTGGGGGGGTTTGTTTTTTTTAAATGGTATAGTTTAGGGTTATGGGGTTTAAGGTTTAGGGCTTGTAGGGCTGTTTAAACCCAGGGTTCGACCTTGTGTATCGGTTTTGGGGTTGTTACCCAGAACCTATACCAAACCCTCCAAAACAAGCCTTGTAGTAACTCATCTAGACCCCTTCCTTCTCTGACGAACTTTTCAAAAAAGATCCTTCTTTACCTCGAAACCCAAAACCCTAAATGTACATATCCTTTTCGGGCTGTCTCCTCGTATGGCCAGCACGATTCGCAGAGCAAGCCAAAAAATGCCAGAATCGTAAAAAAGAGTAAAGCCTGAATAGTTTGTGATACTCTTCCTTAGCGTTCCCAATGTAGTATAGTGAGTAGAGTGATAGTACATACAAAATTTGTCATGTGAGACTATTCCTAAGCGTTCCCAAATAGAGTATATTGATTGTACGAAATACCTCAAAACCCTGGCCTAATCGTTCGGGCACCGAACAAGTCCCTTCGCTCCCGCTGTTCTGCTTTAGAGACTAGGTGTTGGGTTTGTCCGGGGGCTGGTGTTCAAGAAGCCTTGGAACGTAACGGTTGTTGCGGCTGTCTTTCCCTAAGCCTCCATGTATCTATACAGACATACTTAGGCCTTACAGTGCCTATATAGGAACCCTTTTCAAGCCTAAGTATCCATTATATAATTACATAGCTTCATGGAGCCTTGAACCCTAAAGCCTTATTATAGAACGTTTATGGAAGCCAGAGGTACTTCTTAGTTTGACCACACCCTTTTTTGGCCGCCTTTAATTGACTCTACAGCGCCCTTTATGGAGTCTTCAGAACTGGGACAAATAGGGTCTTGGGCTTTAGGGTTTAGGGTCTTTGGGTACCCAGACCATCCAATACCCCTTTATTTAAGGAATATACCTCAAATAACCATATTAGAGATCCTGCTATGATGTACGAAGGTCTGGACATTTATTGTGCTGTGATGATAGTGGGACTACAAGCGCGATACTCCGGCGGATGTGGCTAAACATGCTTCCAACCAAGACCTACAACTGCTCAATCCTTCAATAATCGACCGCTGCTCCTATGCATTGAACTCTTTGGAATCGCAGTTTACACAATTTGAAAGTGTCACTCTAAATCGTGAATCCTAAACTTTCAACCCTGAACCCATCAACCTTTAAACCTGGACTCTAAGCCACCAAATTCAAACCTCTCAACCCTTAAACTCCAAGCTCCACCCACCGTACTGGCACATGCTACTAGAAGGGTACTATAGTATAGGGCTTTAAGGTTCGAGGGTTTAGGGTGCTGGGTTTTTGGTAGTATAGTCCTTATGGCTATATAGGTTACTTATCGAGATTAACACAGCTCAAGCATTGCTGAGAGCCTTGATGCCAGAAGGTTTTCAGAAATCATACGATCTCTGAATCCCAAATCAAAAACCCCGAGGCCTCAGAGCCCCTGTCTGCCCCCTATCCCAACACACCCTTTGCAAACGTAAACCGGTTTTATCCGAAGACCTGAATAATATCGCAAGGATCCCGCCTCCCCGAATTCCTGGACCCATCAATCGCGTATGAAGAAGATGATCAGGAGTTCAGGGTCAAGGGGTTTCGGGTCCATGGAAGCGCTTACCTTGAATTGTGGGTTATTGGGGGTTTTGAGTACTATAGGGTGTAGGATGTAGGGTTTGGACATGTTCTGCTCAAAGCCTCCTGCAAAGCCCAAACGTGAAATTTCCCAAGCCTCGCCTCTTAAACCTCAGATCCGTACTAAACCTTAAGACCCTAGCCCCTTCCCACCCATTTTTGGAACCCAGCAGCGGCCTAAACCCTAAACCCCTAAAAAAACAGTCAGGCTTGATTCGCTACCAGCAATATGGAGCTCTCGAGGATCTGGAGGAGGTGGGCTTTAGGGTTTGGGGTTGAGAGTTTAGGGTTTAGAGTTTAGGGCTTAGGGGTTTAGGGTTTGGAGTTTGGGGTTGAGGGTCATGACCAGGGTCATGAGGAGCACCAATCCTCGTTCATCCTCCTCCTCTCAACCCCCTCCTCATCACCATGATAATCATCATCACCCTGGCATCATCTTCATCATCATCATGACCAGCAGCAGTAGCATATGCCACACATATTTGCGCAAACACTTGAAAAGAGTATGTAATTGTCGTAGTAGCGACAGTGAACTTGCTGAGGATACGGCTAGTGTTGGTTGTTGCTGTGTCCATGAATCCTGCATTCGTTGGGATTGACCCCTACCCTAAAACATAAATTCAGAATCATGAATCCACCATCTAAATCCTTACCGTCAGGCGGTTGTCATGTTCGGCTTCGGCAAGGACCAAGCTGTCTTCAGAAGCTACTGAGCTCTGCAGCTGGCTCTTTGCAGTGAGCATGGCTGCATACAATACTTTAGAATATACTTTAAGCACTACGATGCACTCTAAAATATACTACAACATAGTTTATTATGAGGCTTTAGGGAGATATAGTGATTTACTGGTAGTTTTTTTTTCAGGGTTCTACGGTGTCTCGTGGCATCGCCTCGGTCAAGGGTTTAGTGTTTAGGATGGCGTTCTGAGTTCAGCATCTTTGCCCCATGTACAGTCCCCTTAAGCGTCCTTAGGCTGCTCGTGCTATGTACCTACAGTCTCAATTGTAGTTCCTTTTCTTTGGTTGAACCAGTTTTATATTT
Source organism: Symbiodinium sp. clade A Y106 (assembly GCA_003297005.1). Taxonomy (NCBI): domain Eukaryota; class Dinophyceae; order Suessiales; family Symbiodiniaceae; genus Symbiodinium; species Symbiodinium sp. clade A. Next base: position 178,949 of record BGNK01000771.1, on the reverse strand, counting down.
AGGTCCTATCGGAAGGTAACCCAGAAAAGGAACTACAATGCACACTAAACGTAGTCATGAAGCGTGCCAAAGCGCACGAGTGCATGACCGCTGGTCTCAGAGTCTCAGAGTGCTCGGGGGCTTTAACGGCCGCGGGGCTGCTTGTAGAGGAACTTTCTTGCGGTTTCATAAGGTTTGGAGTTTGGGCGTAGTGATACCCGCGACCCGTGGAGTGTTTATCTACTGATAATTTGCTCCGAAACCCTATTCGGCCCAATTTCCAAGTACCAAGGCCCCTCCCTCAAGCCTCAAGCCAGCTCTGTCCATTTTATCAAGTCTGTGGGCGAGCGGGTGGGGTCTTCTGTTGATTCCTGTTGTAAACCCTAAACCCTAAATCCTATGGTTTAGGGTCAGGGTGTGGTTTCTGGACCTCAGGCTCGAGGGTTCGACGGTTGGTGTTGATCGCTTTGCGAGTTTTGTGTTCCGTTCCGCCTAAGTGCAAGACCTATCCAAATTGTGTACAGCCCATGAATAGACTCTCAACTTGTCAACGCCCCCGAACCCCGGACCCTATGCAACGACTGTAATCCAACAGCACCGTATGCACCAAAAAATCGTATTTGATACTAGTGTTCTGAACCCTTAGCCCCGTGAAACACCAGCAACATCCATAAACTATACATTCCTAAATCCCCTAAACCCTAAACCCCTAAACCCTAATCCTAAAGCCAAGTTTACGAACGCCTATGGCGTTTAGGATGCATCCTTCAGGCCTCTTGTCAGAGCAGTTAGATGTGCTGACGGCCTCTTGGGCCTCGGCCCCGGTCCGGCACAGTATGTGTTGTGCGCGTTTATTGGGACTTCGTAAGGTTTTACACGTAAGCACGAACATATTGGGGAAGAATAGTTTGCCCAATATGTTAGTGTTCTCATGTGATTTCACACCGGTTATTGCAGGTTGGTTGACGGTGCTGGGGTCAGGGTTAATATGGTTAATAGCGTCTTGACGTGTATAGGGTATAGTGACTTGCGGATCGGATCTTCGTTCCTGGATGTTTGTAGAGTTCTAAACCCTAAACCCTACACCCTAAACCTTACGGATCGAGGGCTTGTAGTTGGCAGTCTGTGAAGGCGAATATCGGGTTCGGGCTCTTGTTTGGCATCCGGTTGAGAGAGGGCATTAGAGGAAAGTGTTCAAGGCGATGTTGTGCAAGGCGCCCTCATGCAAATAATCTCTGTGATGCTGTTGATGTTGTAGTAGAGTTTGTATGTTGGAAGGAAGATTGGATAGACTCATTCTGTTGAGATGCAGACACACGCACCTTGATGAGATGAGTTCCTTGCCATCTAAGCATCCCAGCCTCCTCCCAGAGTTCTGAGGGGCCTTAGGAGGAAAAACTCCGGAATTTCAAGCGCTCTGCACCCTGAACCCCTAAACCCTAAACCCCTCTCGGACAAGTTGCTAGGCGGCAGTTCCGAGAGCCGTCAAGGACGGCCATGGATGCATAGTGACGTTTTTAGGTTTAGGGAGTCTAAAGAGTTTAGGAAGGTCGCGGCTGTGCCGCTGTGCTGTGACTTCTCCGGCTGGTTGGCTCAGAGAATAACACTAGACCGTAACATCCCAAGCCCTCCCTAAATAAACGGGACAAGAGCCCGTTGATCCTGAGCCTCCTACCAGGTTAGTGCGGGTTGGGGGGGGGGGGGGGGCCTAGGGGTTCTCCGGCCCTTGGGCCTTGGTCCCAGTATGAACAGTAGCAGTAGTAGTAGTAGTATCCTTTTTGCCCTTTGTCTTTTTGGGTTACCTTAAGGTTAAACCACACAGCAGGAAAACGGGTACCCTTGATTATTAACTAAGGGGCTTCTGGGGAACCCAGGATGTTGGTGCCTTTCGAAAAGAGCCCTATTAAAGGACAGACGAAGGTGAGGGGCATTGTCTACTTCCACAAGATGGCAACCGACTCCTAGTCCCTTGGCCCTAAACCTGACCCGACACCCCTGTGTAGGACGGTTGTGGGGATCGGGATGTCCGGGGTTGAAAAACATCGCGGTTCAGGGTTGTTGAGATGAGGACGTAGGGCCGTAGGGCAAGCAACAGCGGTGACAAGATGCGCGGTAACAAGAGCAAATGACAACGAAAGCAGCTTAAAAGTCCTGCCAACAGCAACGACAACACCGGCGAGGATTAATGACGGCGATGACGACGATGATGATGACGACCACCATCTTTAATGTCATCATCATCATCGTCATCGTCTTCACTATCATCATCGTCATCGTCTTCACCATCATCATCAACGTCGTCATCAGCATCGTCGTCATATTCATACTGTCGCTGCATGACTAGTGGCAGTAGTAAAGTTGTTAATAACAGATGGTCACCATTAACATTCACCAAAGGTCGAATCACTTGTAGAAAGTGTCATGGCAGCTCATGTCGTCCTAACGCTGCTTCGTGTTTTACCTGGGAACTCATTGCAACTCGACCTAAACACTACTCCGGGAGAAGTGCTCTTCGGCTAATGTTCACGGCTTTGGGATGAAATTTAGGCATTCCCGTGCAGTTTTGCTCAAGCAGGGTCTGTGCTTGTCCCTAAAGTTTTCTTACCCAACGTTGGGTTTCACCTTGGGATTGGCACTGATTTCGAGAGTACTTTGGGTCGGGTGCCGAGGTTCGTTGAGGTTTGCTGGCATTGTCACTGCCCTGCTTGCTTAATCTGTTTGGTTTCTTGTGCCTTGAATGCATTATCTGGTCCAAACCCGTACATATCACCTGGTCCAACCGTACATATTACCTTGTCCAAACCCGTACATATTCGCGAACTGACTGTAGCTGGCATGGGCAGGAGCAGCAACCGGAGCAGCTTCGTCGCCTATTCCGCCATGTGCAGAGCCGAGCATTCTGAATTTCTGTTCAAGCATAAGGAGGGAACAGCATTTGTGGTTTTGTCTATGATCCAGGACTTGATGTTTAGGATTTCCGGTGTTAGTGTTGCAGATTTAGAGTTCAGGATCTGTGATGTGAGTGCTTACACTAGGGGTTAAGTTTACAAAGGAAGAACACTTCAATCTTTGGTCTGGTATAGAGCCCTCACCCCTGAGCCCCAAGCCATCCTAAACCCCAGATCCCTAAACCCGAAAACCGAAGCCCCTTAAACCCTAAACCATCCTGCAACCGTAAAACATTACAAAAACACTACAGCTCTGAATCCTAAACCCTGAGCCACCCAAGACCCCTATACCTAAAGCCATCCCAAACTCCCACAACCTAAACCCTATAGGCCACTTCTTTCCCTGAAGGGTTCAGAGACCTCCTCACAGACATCAGACGGAAGTTAGGGCTCAAGGCTTTAAGGATTCAGGGGTTTTGGGTTATAGGGTTTTGAGGGTTTTGGGTTGAGAGTTGTGTCATGAAGAAGCATACTAAGCTCCCCGTCACTGCTGCGTGTATGGTCGAACCGAGAGAGCATTCTTCAGCTTCCAGTTGTACAAGGTTCGCTCATTACCATGACCGTGGCGAAAATCAGGAAAGCAGACTGCACTCATTCAATAACCCAGAAAACACTATTGCGGGTATCTACGATAGCCAACTCTGACACCCAAAGCACTGAGCTCGGAATCCGACATTGTGCACAGTGTACCATCCTAAGCTGACAACCGCAAGGACGTCGAGTTGGTAGCCATGCACGATGCCGTCGACACGGCCTACAAGGCCCCCGTGTGCTGTCAGCATGGTGCCGGACGATCTGCTCTCTCTCTCTCTGTGTATATTATGTGTCTACATTTCATATTCATGTTAGCAGTGATGGCATACATACGTATATACCAGCTTGCGTGCATGCATACATACGTACGTATGTACCTGCCTATGCAGATACCTGCCGAACTACAGTATAACTACAGAGCTACATACGTACCCACCGACCTACCCACTCACCTGTCTGCTTGCCTGCCTGCCTACTGAACCATAAAGACAGACCCACAGGCAGACAGCAGGCAGCCAGGCGGACAGGCAGACAGACAGACAGACAGACCAACAACTGCACAATTCTGGCACGCACAGATCGTTTACGATCATAAATCATAAATGCAGGCACGCACGCACTTGCTCAGAAACCGCTTCTGTCCTGCAAGTTTCTAAGTTCGTCCTGCTGCCTGCAGGACGTGTCTTGCCTGATGAGGGATTAAATCATGCTGTCGTGCACGCGCTGGTGTTCCTAAGAGTAGTGATGGTGGTGGTGACAGTGGTCATAGTCGTCGTGGCAGTAGCAGTCGTAGTGGCCGCGATGTGGTCGTAGTAGTCGCAGCAGTCGCAGTACCAGTACCAGTAGCAGCAGCAGCAGCAGTAGTCTTTGTCGTCGTCATAGTATATAGTAGGGATAGTAATTGAAACAGTAACATATTTGAAGCTCATGAGTACGCAACCAGAATCTTTAGCAACACATCTCGAAAGCAACAGCTCTAGATCAACAAGAAGCAGCATTTGCGATAGTGGTAAACGCAATGAATACTCGGTTAGGAGTGATTAGAAGAATTATTGTATGCCGGTGCTTGGTTGAGGCTCCAACCTCCCAAAATCTCAAACCCTAAACTCAAAATCTGAAACCCCAGCCGCTCTAACAACCGATCTGGCGAGGCCTGGACAGAGCGCGTCCGAAGCTCAGTACGGTTCGTGATGCTTCCTGGAAGAAATGTTTAGATTTAGGGTTTAGGGTTTAGGGTTTATGTTCAGATTTAGGGTTTAGGGAAGAAGGCAACAACCGAACAAGACTCCATGAAATGAAGACTTACAGTTTCCTGGTCAAGCAGTCGAGCTCGCAGCCGTAGTGGCGAAGCCTCAGTAGTTATCTATGACTGCTCAGGCTTGCTTGTTATAGTCAAAGTTATAATATACTATAACATACCCACAAACTATAATTTAAATCTTCGAGCCCTTATTTTAGATCAAATTCCCGGAGATCGTCTCAAGGATTTTCAGGACTTCTGTTCTAGTCCAGAGCTTCAGAACTGAACGAAGTCCGCTTCGAATCGGTTATCGAAGGTTTGGCAACTCATCACTCTAACCGATTTTTTAAGCTTAGGGTTTAGGGCTTAGGTGGCTTTCTGAAAAGCTCCCTGGCATTTAGGATTTTCTTGAAAGTTACGAAACCACAAATGCTTCAATAGACTTCATGAGACCCTACGCACTTGAGCTTCCCCACTAAACCCGACATGCCCTATATCCTTTACCCATTAACCCTAAACCCTGAACTCTAAACCCTAAAGCGTGGCGTTGAAGCTGTTTGGAGGCTACTGAGGCGTCGACCCTAATTCCCTTTCGGGCTGACCACCCTTTGAGGAGTACTTGGGTGGGGGGTGGAGTCCTGCACCGCCGTAAACCCTAAACCCGCCCAAACCCTAGCAGAGTTGCCACTGTTGTCGAACTGTTGAACTGCGTGCCCCGCACCAGACTTGCGACGAGAATGCGATTGTGGAGATGCCGGGAGCTCTTCAGCGTGCTACTCCCAGCTCTCATAGGTTCGAGACACTTGGGTTTAAGGTTTATAGCGTTTAAGATTTAGGGCTTCGCTTACAGTGTTGTCCAAGTTGGTTTACGGCTTTGGGTTCTACGATGTACCCTAGCAAAGACCATACACCCTGTGCAAACATCAGAGTACCCATAACGAAAACCCAGTAACTTACCACAGACACCCTTGCCCTAAACCCTAAGCCCTTAAAGTGACCGGTAAGCTACTATACAGGGAACAGGGCATACATGGCTCAATAGGTTGCCTTGAAATGTAATGATGGTTTCTTGCTGTCAGGGGATAGCTTGTCTTGAGGTTCTGGTATTCAGGAACCCAGTGCTGAGGTTTTATGCCAGGTGCCCATTAATCTTGATGAGCAAGCTCACGCCCTTGACCCTCAACTTCAATCCATTCCAAACCAGATCCTCAACTCTAAACTCAGTAGATCCCTCGACTACTCTTACAAAATCTTTCCCAGAGGGTCCATATATACTAGCATTGTGCAACTAGGGCCTCAGAACCCATACTTGTCAGGGTTTGGGTAGCTACAATTCGTGGTGAAGCAACTAGATCCGGCGATGGGGTTTGGGCCAGGTTTGAAGGTGTGGGGGTCGGTTTTTTTCAGGGTTCAAGGAACAGTACCGCAACAAGTAAACAAGTACGCTTCTGAAGCCCATTGCAGGTGAATGGGCGTTTCAGAAACAGAGAACCCTTAAGAGCCCACCCTACACCTCGTAGAGCTACCCAGGCTTCGTAGAGAGGGTGCGGCCGCCCTACGCTGTGGAGGCTCCCATTCTGCCAAGGGACGCTTTCTACAACTTAGGGTGCAGGAATTCCGGTTTTGGGGGTGTGGTGTTGATTGCCTTCACAGGGTTTTCAGTGGCTTTAGGGCTTAATTAGGGCTGATGGGGCTGATAGGGGGTTTTTAAAGCTTTTGGGGGCTCTGGAGCCCTGAGATGTCTTTTAGTTTTGGGGATTGTGCCTCTACATAATTCACATGCCCATATAAAGCCCTGGCCCCACACAGCCCTTATAAACAACCCTGTCAATGGAGGGTTTCTTGAGATTTCTTTCGGGCCGGCCTGAACCAAGATGGGGGTCCCCTTGTGCGGGGAGTCCTTGCACTATCGACTATCCAGGATGCTGCCGCTTAGGTTAGGGCTTGGGGCTTAGGGCCTTTAGGGATCTGTCCGAATCTGAAACCCCCATAGCCGAAAAGAAGAGATGCCAAATCCAAATCTACGCGCTCAAGTAGGCACACCCGGTCTTCGGGTTCACGTACGGCTTTAGGTTGTTTTGGGATCTAGCTTCGGCCAGCAGCACCATACGCGCAGCAATCAGGGAATGCATTCCACGGGGCAACTCTAAGCACATTATACAGGACATGTGCATGCCTGTGTCGGCAGTAAGGAGCTGAAGACAGAATGAAGAGCACCACCACCCGTTTGACTCACAGCTGAATGTGGATTGTAAGTTTTACAAATATCAGGTGGAAAATCACGGATCCTTTCTCCCAGTGCGCAATGCAAATGGATGAATGCATCGAGGGCATCTCTGTGAGGAGCAGGGGCTAGGCACATGGGCGCAGAACGCTCAAGTTCCAGTTTAGACATGCTCAAACTCTGCACCGCCAAACAAGATAGGAGCCTAAATCATCAGAAGCCACTTTGGGGGAGCAAAACAGTATAATTGCAACAGGGCACTATAAGGGTGTCCTCGTAATTGTCCAGGCCCCTACAAAATGCATTAAAAGAGTGCAGGCAGGCTTAACGCAGGGAGTGAAGGGAATCTGGCTTCACAGAATGAAGGTTTAAGGTGTAGAGTTTAGGGTTGAAAGTTGTAGGGTTTAATAATGGGTCAGGGGCTTTTTCAGTAGGTTCATACTTCACACGGCAATCCCCATGTAGTACTTGTTGAGTACATGACCATTTGGAGACTTACATGGAGGTGTCGAGAATGAACGCAGAGTCCAGCCTCTAGGCCTTAAGTTCTGCGTGGATCCTGCGTGCTTGGTTTACACCGGAGCTGCTTGCCTGACTTCAGCCATGTCCTGCAGGGTTTAGGGGTAGAGGGGTATAGGGGTGGGTGTCGGGGTTTAGGGGTTTGGTCCATACATGCTTCAGTATTTCGACTGTATGGTGTCGGCCGAAGGGTTTCAAACACACCCTAAACCAACCTTAAACCCCAAACCCTAAACCATTGATCTAAACCTTCAAACGGAGACCGACAAGGGCGCCTGTCAGAAATATACATAGGAGCCTGAATAGGGTGCAGGGTTCAGGCTTCAGGGAGTAATTTAGGGTTCAGGGTTTAGGGGAGGGTGCCTGTGAGGCTTGCGTGAAGGGATCTAAAGGGTTACTAGAGGGATGATATAGGCTATAGGCTATAGGGGTTCAGTACAGGGGCCTTGCTGATTGACTTAGGGTTATGGGGTAGATTATGCTATAATCGGACCAAAGAACCCTTAGAATAGTACTGTCAATTTGTCCAGCTTCTACTTCACTTCCTGTAGCATGGATACAGAAGCCATTTGGCTTTTTTGGTTATGCTTGCTCTTACAGGGTCACCCCCCCTCCTCCAACCTAAACCCGCTCACCTTCTGAGGGGGGTGGAGCTTCGGGTGTCTTCAGTTCTCGGTATAACCCAAAGAAGCACGTGCTCTCGTGAGAATTGGGGATCATTCTCATGAGGGGCTTGCTTTGTTTGAGGACTCCTAGAGTGCATACTTTTTTGTTGGATTTCTGCATTTGCGAAACCAGAAAAAGGACAGACACCCAACTCTAGAACACTGCCAGGCATACGGGAGGACGTGCTGAGCATACCGAGATTCCCTGTGTGCACCTCTGTTTCGTTGAACCGAACTTCATGCACATTGCTTGCAATATAGAGGTTGAAACGGCTTATCATCCCTGTATACTTGTACCCGAAGCTCTATTCGAACGAATATTGAGCCTCGATACAAAGAGCGTTCAAGGTGCGAGTATTCTGACAAGTGTCTGATTGTGTAACAGAGTTGAAAAGGACATAGCTGATACCAGGTCGCATCCCGAAATCCCTTCCCTCAGATCTGTAAGCTTCAAGGTTTTATATCGGGATTGGTAGTTAGGGTCGAGATTTTAAGGGTTTATGGCGTTTCAGATGCGCTCCGCACGGGCCGCGAACCAAGGCACCAGCGGGAGTACGAAGCCGTGCAGCGTGTGATAAGCCGCTTCACGGAGATCTACGAGAACACCGAGCAGCCACTGCCTCAGCAAACCTCAAGGTTGATTCCCTGAACCAGAAAACCCTGTAACCCTAAGGGTCCATGTACCCAAATGGTATATACTTTGGGCTCAATGTACCTATAGAGGGAGTACTTTATAAGGCCAAAGTATATGCTATTTGGGCACATGGACCCTTATACCCTAAACCCTTATGGAACCCTTAAGAGAGCCCGGGGTACATGGACCCTTAGGGCATAATAATCCAACCCTCAAAATCTCATACACTCCACCGCCTGAAGCCCCATCCTAACGTGTAGCTCGTAACACCGCCCCATTTTGGCACTTAAACATAGGCTCCATAGTAGTTCCTGTTTGGGATTACCTTGTAGGGTTCTCCTTATGAAGCCCCAAAAGGGACCTACTATTAGCCTCTAGGGGCTGGGTCGAAAGCGAAAGCTAGAGCCCTGACGTGCTGAAAGCGCGTTCAGATTTGCCTAAGGGCTCTGCAAGCATATCGGGGTTTCCGAAAGTAGGGGACCCTAGTATAGTAGCTGAAATAGTAGGATCCTTATATTATAAGGACCCCAACATACGGTACCCCTAAATCTTCGGAAACTCCCATAATTATCAGTATTCAGACCCTCTGGGAGTCGTGGAGGCTCTAGTAGGGCTCAGAGACTCGGGCTTATAGGGTCTGTTTATCCTTTAGAGTTGATCTTTACAGTTTAGGGTCTAGTAATTTAGTAGGTGTTCCGCTCTAAGCTTTAGGCTATAGTTAGTATTATTTTGTGGGGAGCTTTGGGTGTATATAACCCTACAAATTATAAAACCTCAGACCTGAACCCTAGGCCCTACTCTAGGGCTTAGGGTGTCGGGTAAACCCTCAACTTTAAGCCCCCTTTGAGAACGGACCGTACTCAGCAGCCTGGCCGTTTGGAAGCCTCAGCTCCGGACCTAAATAGTGTTTGGGCTGCCAGGGAATTGATAAAGGTTTGGTTCTAGCGTAACACCCAAATCCTTTTGTTAGTAGGGAATGGGGGAATGGGTTATGGGGACTAGTCTAGGGGAATTATGTAGGTCTTCCGTAAACATAAACCCTACAAACCCTGAATGTCTCCTTCCATCCTGGTCCTCCCAGGTATTGGATTCGCAAACTGGACGGAGCAGCCACGCGCATGGAGCGAACACAGGACAGCGTGCTGGTCTGACTCACATGGGTGCCGTAATGATTAGAATAGGGATGAATAGGATTTGGCGGAGAGTATAGTGCAAACACCAACAGCAATCCGCCCTTAGGAATAATGTTAGTAAACATTCAGGCGGATTGAGGCATGTATGGTGCGATTTAGGGTTTACGAGTTTACGGAGTCGGGCTTACTCGTTCAGGTTTTGGTATATTCCTTGAGTCTTTGCTTTGGAGAATTCCGTGATATGGTCAGACAGCCCTCGACATTAGACCTTAAACCCTAATGGCATGTTGTGAGACAGATACATCGCGAATAATTAGGTCGGATAGCTTGAAGGGAATCGTCGTCATATGAATCATACTGACGATGATACTACAGTAACATAGGGGCCTCAATAATAGGGTGTTGGGGCCCAGTATACTTTAGTTAAAATAAAGAACCCCCAAAGTATATAGTATTGGTAATTATTTAGGGCCCTATAGTAGTCGGTTGAGGGTTGTTACACAAGTACGCAGCTCCATATCCGTGCTCGGCCGAGTCTGGGAAGGACTTGAAGGCACGACTTCTGCGGACTGTCCTGAAATTGGGCTCCCTGTCCCTAAGGGTCCACGTACCAAAATAGAATATATTTTGGGGCCCATGTACCTATAGAGGGAGTGCTTTAAGGCCAAACTATATACTGTTTGGGTGCATGGACCCTTAGGGTGTAGATCCAGGTGCTCTGAGAGTCCAAAGTATCCAATCATCAGGTACAGCAGCAGTACAGTAACGCTGTATCTTTGTCATAGTTGGGTAACATTTTACATGTTTATGGGTACTTAAAGCCAATACGGAAAAATACATTTTTAATCCTATCCCAACCATGAACTAGGTATGTACGGGATCGATATAGACATTTACAGGTAAGGGTGTAGGGTCCTTGTCTTGCTAAGTTGCCCCTTAAGTCTAGGGTTTAGGGTTTAGGGTTTGGGGTTTAGGGTTTAGGGCTTAGGGTTTAGGGTTTGAACTGCAAGTCTACAACCTTCGGGGGTGATGAACTCTAAGACTGTAATGTAGGAACCTGATTAAGAAACCCTGGGCCTTTATTAGGGTTCCTTATTTGAATCCCAGTATTCTAGGATTATGGGCCAGGGTTTCTTAATCAGGTTCCTACATTAGGGGGTTCTTATAGATCCTGACCTTTCGAGCCCAAGACGCATCCGAAACAAACCCCACAAATTACATCCCTAAACCCTGAACTTCACAAGCCCAGAACCATAACCCCAAAAAACACCCTCAGCCGCAAGCTCAAAACCCCAAATCCCTAAATGCCTGAACTCGAAGCCGACAAAACTGATGCGAGCAACCCAGGAGCAACTCGAGAAAGCTCTGGAGAGTGCAGATATGCGCGTGGCTGCAGCCCCGGGGCGTTCCTGGGTTCAGGGTTTACGAATTCGAAGCTTGGGACTCAGCAATCCCTAACACCTAAAGCCCTAAACCCCGCAGGCCTCAAGCCCATGACGCTCTCTAAAGCCCTAAAGCCGTACCATAGCCTGCTGCTTGGTAAAATCCATGTAGATTAATATCAGTGTCAGGTTTGCATCAATACCCTGCAATAAGGGTTTGAGAGATATGGGCCCAACGAAAAATGTGGGACGTTGCACCTGAATCGAAGGAAACCCGACTCCCTGCCTCGGTTCCGAAACTCCAGCAACGTGATACACCTACTGGAGGGGCCGTAATAATTACCAATACTATTTCGGGGGTTCCTTATTATCATTATAGTATAACGGGCCGCAAAACCCGGTTGTAATTATTAAGGCCCCTATAGTACCCTGACGATCCAAGTAGCCCTCATTTATGGTTCTTGCTGCCCAAACGGGACCCAAAGTAATGTAGTAGAGAGTACTTGGCTCCTCTCGAAGGGGCTATCAAACCGAAGACCTTCACCCACATTGAGAAAACTTTAAGCTCCTGATACTCAGCTTTCCAATTTTGATTCTAGTGCTAACTATTGCAAACTCAGAAGCGCAGCTTGCTCTTGGTCCTCAAACCTGACCGAACGCCCTATACGTAGTCACAAAACCCAATGAAACCCTAAACCCTAAACTCTGTGAGCGGTCTGAGCCAACGTTGGCAAACTCCGTGCCAAGGCCCTGATCCCCAGTGACGCAGCAGACCAGGAGCCTTCAGTAAGGGCTTTGGTTTAGGGTTTAGGGTTCCTTTCAAGGGTTCCTTAAGGGCTAGGGTTCAGGGCAATAAATATACAGATTCGACCCTAAACCGAAACACAAACGCACACACACACACACACAACCCAACCTCATAACCGTGAACTGCCATCATTCAACAGTGCTTACGCCAGTAACACAACACACGACGGGACTTGAAGGAGCTAAACCCTAAACCCTAAACCCTAGCTTAGGGTTCAGGGTTTCCGGTGCCTGGTTTGGGGTTGGGGATTGAGGGTTGTGGCGTTCATGTTCAGGGTTCAGTACTCTACTTAAAGGATCATGGGACTTAGTAGCCAGGGTTGGAATAAGGGTAACTATACTTATAACTGCTTATAACCCCAATTAAGGTACTTATAACCTTACTTACCTTACTTACTAAGTCCCATGATCCTCCAAGTACTCCATAGACCGAACTACTACCCTCCATTCTTTTCCGAAAGCCCCAAGAGTCAAAGCCCATGAGAGCTCGCTTAAAGGAACCTTGGAGGTGCGGGTAGGCCCTACCTATAGTCTCCATTGTAGTTCCTTTTTTTGGTTTAACCAAATATATAATAAGGATCCTATAAGGTAACCCCCAAAAGGAACTACAATGGAGACTATAGGTATGGTATATGTGCTAAACCTCAGTTGCTTGAGGGAGAGTCTCGAGATTGCTGGAAGACGTCATTCCGGGTTTGGGGATTAGGGACAGGTTTAGGGTATAGGGTATGGGGCAGACTCAGGCAGGATGTATGGCTTGGTTGATGGGGTGCAATGTGCGTCAGCTGACAAGCAAAATCATGTAGTATGCTGCGTGGGGTCCCAAAGAGTTTGCCTTCATTGTTTGGTTCGTCGGCTGTTTGACCCAGCATTGCAATTGATGTAGACCAGCACAGATCCAACACGGGGAATATGATAGCAGAGTATCATGCACGCTTGGTAGTGCGGCAAGAATAGATCAGTGGGGAAGTGCATCTTCGAATAGATGTATATCACTCTGCATGGTACAGCAGTGACGGGCGAACAAAGCCTAGTCGACATGTAAGAATACTCAGAACAGGTACCGCCAACCCATCTTGCTTCCTTGGGACCCTTAGGGGGGTAGGGGGAGGGCTAGGTCCTTATTATGGGCATTAAGACCCCCTACCCCCCAAAAGGGTCCTTATGGCCGTATGATTGCTGTTAGAAGGAGCTTCATCGAATTCAAGGCCTACTGTCGCCGGATCAGCTGGCGGCCTCCTCAAAGGCTGTGTCACTTTTAGGGTTTAGGGCTTAGGGGTTCAGGGTTTAGGGTCCCTGCCAGCCAGCCCACTTGCCCGCATGTTCTTGCACCCAGCGGCAGGGCCACATCTCTGCACCCCACCCCTTACGACAAAACCGATATCTTTCTGAGCACCCTGACCTAGCGGCAAGCCCCAATCGCTGATACATGCTAACAACATTAAGTTTCCACCAAATTGCTAAACCCTAAACCGAAGGTTAAGAATCTAGCACAAACCGTAAACGAAACTTGAGAACTTGGCGAAGCCCAGGTCTTGATGGAGGACCTAAGCCTGGGAATGGGCAAAGACGCACAGCTGATCCCAGCTGGCTTGAAGCTAATGCCTGCGACTCATTTTGGGGCACCCAGGGGTATTTCCTATACCTAAAGAGCCTAGAAGCACTAGATAAGAGGAGTTGAGTTTTCTTCGGATATTCCAGGGTCGATCTCGCGCATGGCTGACGATTGGTTGTTCTTTATGATGGCCAGCATGCCTAGACGCTCAGTAGTAGTTCCTCTTAGGGTTTCATATTTAGAAGGTAATCCCAAAAAGGAACCAATATGGAGCCTATGGGTAATCACCATCACAATACCTGAATAGCTGCGAATTTCACGCTAAGCACCACCACAACCAGTGCAGCAGCGCAGCTCGTACTAGGGCCGTGCTGCTGTTGCTATTGCTTATGCGACCACTGCGACTGCTACTTCTCCACCGTTGTCGTCGCCGTGGTCATTGACATCATCACCGCCTGCATCGTCGTCGGACTGTCGTCGTCGTCATCTTCTGCCGACAAGAAGGCGAGGATCCATCTTGTCACCACCGTCAATAGATCGACATCTTGGCCCCAAGCACTTAAACCCCTAAACACACAATCCTGACCTCGGCAAGGTTCGTAGCCACAGGCGAAACCCGACTTCCTAAACCCTCTAAGCCCTGCACCCCTAGAGAAATCCATACAATACCCTTATTAATTAACCCTTCTACGAAGCCTTAACAGAAACCCTGTCGAAATCCTTAGGCACCCGCATAGAAACCCTATAAAACCCTGTTTGCCATTAAATCCTGAAGCTTGTGTATTGCCCTTGTAGGAACCCTTATTTTAGAAAACCTAAAACCCCTTCCTTGCCTAACTCCAATGACCGTGAACGCTCTGAGCCCTAAAACACCAAACTCTTATGGAAACCCCGAAACTTCCCTCATCTGAAACCCTGAAACTTCCCTCATCTAATCCGTCAAAAACTGAGAACACCCGAAAACCCTAAGCCCTAAGCCACAAATCTTGCTCTTACATCCAAACCCTGAAATTCTAAATGCTCGTAGAAGCCGTTTCAGCACCCTTGTTGAAACCCTACCCCTCCCATAAACCCTAAGTCCTAAGTTCATGCACAGCTCATTGCCACCGAGGCGCCGGAGAGGTCAGGTCGTCGACCGCTTCAAGTTCGGGTCCCAAGCCCTTTAAAGGGCTCCCTAAAGGCTTCTATGAGGTGGTAAATCTTTCGGACGCACAGACCCCAGCATGGAAAGCATTCGTGCTATGTTGAGCCCAGGGGTTGGGGTTTCGGATAGGCTTGAAAAATTTTAAGTGTGTCGGGTTCAGGGCTTTGGGTTGCTAGGGTTTCGTCGTTCAGAAGTGTCGGGTTCAGCTGTCGGGGCTTCGGGCAATGCCGGCATGAATGCCTACGTATGTGTATATATATATAGAGAGAGAGAGACAGAGAGAGAGAGAGAGACACCGACCGGTTCTGTTTTCATGCCGAAGAGACATCTGAGCCTTTGCATCCGCACCTACCGAACGTGTTAACGCAACGTTCTCGTCTTAGTCGTCGAGAGAGAGAGAGAGCGAACAAAATCTCAATCAAGAGACATGGCCCCTCTCACACCCTAATTAAAGAGTGAACCTGATCAATCAAGAAAGTCTTATTCCCAAGCCCCAGCACCCTGAACCCCTGGACTAGACCCTCATCCATGAAACAAGCTTATAATCCCCATACAAAAACCGTTTTCAAATTGAATCTAGATAGAATCCTCTACTTATGGGTTTATGAGTTTCTGTTTACATAAACCCATACCTTGCACTATCCCTATCTCAGGAATATACCTTACATCATATTGGGGATCCTACCGTAATTAAGGTACATTCCTTAATTCACTGATATTGTCTGGGTACACTGAATCATATGCTTAAGGCCCTCGGTGCTAAAACCATAAACCCTCATCATATTAGGGATCATTCCTTAATTAAGGGGTCTTGGATGGTCTGGGTAGTGTTCCTTAAAACCTGTTTAGACTTTATATTATCGTGCCTATAACCCAGTATCTTATCATATAGGTAACTGGGGCTCTTAGGGTAGTTTACTAGGTACACTCCCTAACCCTAAAACCCTAAAACCCTAAAACCCTAAACCCTAAACCCTAAACCCTAAAACCCTAAACCCTAAACCCTTAACTAAGGGATATTGGAAGGTCTGGGAACTCAGCGCGTTGAACCAGGCCTGAGATGACAAATGCAGAGGTCCATCGCCGTCTGACCGAGTGGAGCTCTCGGCTGTTGCAGGGTTCAGGGCATTCAAGCTGTAGGGTTTAGGCTATGTGGGTTTCGGGATTAGGGATTAGGGTCTAGGATGGTTTAGCCTAAGGCTCCTTAGTAGTTCTTTTTTGGGGTTCATATTTAGAATCCTATAAGGTAATCCCAAAAAGGAACTACTATGGAGCCTCTGGGTAGGGTTTAGGTTCGTTTTTTGGGCTTTCTGTAGTTATTACAAGGACCTCCCAAAAGAGTATAGGTAATTATTTAGGCCCCTATATGACGGTTACTGTTTGGGGCTGTAGGGTGAAAGAGCCAGGAAAGAGGGTTCTTTCAAGCGTGCTGCAAGGCTCCCTTTAAGGGTTCTACAAGGTTAAGTGGCGGGACCCTTACCATAGGGTTGCGGATGTTCCCAATGGATTTCGGTGTTCCCGGTTGTTTGACATAGTCGGGGTTTGGGGTGTTAGGGTCTGTTGTTGGAGGTTTTTTGTTGACGTTTAGATGTTGGGGTTCAATCTTGGGGTTCAATTCATGGTTCTGGAACGCTAAGTACACGTTTAGACCCGACCATCCCCTGGCACTCGGGTCTGCAGGTCTAGGGATTTATGAAACTGGTGGCGGCTGCAGCATGAAAATCCGGAAAATCCCTCAACTGGCAAAAACGTCTGCTGGATCTTGCTAAGCTCTCGATCCCCGAGGAAACTCGTGACCTGAAGCCCCAAACTCTAAACCTGACCGGAACCTTATACTCAACACCGTAAACCATTGAGGCTTGCACCTCAGGATGGATCGGACCTTCGGCTCCTATTTGGTGCCTTTGTCGCGAAAAAGTGGTTGATGGATGTTTTGGGATGTTTACCCAGAACCCTCAACCCTAGAACTCCTCTGGTGTTCAGGGTTTGGGGTGTAAGGTTCAGGGATCAGGACTTGGGCCACTTAGTTCTCGTATGCTACGTTTCCAATATGTATTTGGCCCCTCGTATCAGTTTGTACAGTATTGTGTAACATGCATGTTGGCTTCTTTGCGGGAGTGGAGTACAGAGCAGAAAGTGTTGGGGAATGAGGGCCAAGGGCATCGGCATAGGGTTGTGGGTAAGGAATTCAAGTTTGAAGTCTAGGGTCGTTTGAGATTTACGGCCCTGTACCCTACACCCTGCAATGGATCTCATGCAGTTCGAAAAGAGCCCTAAGCCCTAAACCTTCAAGAAGTACAGCCCAAGGCGTGGAATGCACCGGATCCTGTGAATTCCTGACGGTTCAAGTGAAAACCCCTTTAGAGCTCTTATAGAACTCTTGTGGAACCCTTAGACAAACCTATAAAGCCCTTATTAGGCTCGAAACCCCGAACCATGGACCTGCAAACCCTTGCAATGTTAATTTCATCCCTGAGAGCACCCTCAAGACATCAGATAAAATGCCCACTTTCGCCCCAAACGGCCTTGCCATGTGACGCTACCCTGAACCCTAAACCCTAAACCCTAAACCCTTTGCACTCCTTAAGCTTTGAGCGTAGGGTTGAAGCTTTTAGGGTTCACGGAGCTCTTACGACCGGCTCCGTGGGTTCAAGTACAGTTCAGTTCGGCTTTTAATCCCGGGCGCTATAGTTTGAGGTTCTGGACTTAGATGTTTGCTCTTAAGGTTTGTTTGTCGTATAGGATTTAGGATCTGGGTCAAGTTTCAGATGGGGGGGGGGGTGGGGGGTCGTCAAAGGCTTGAGTTTAAGGTTGAGGGCTGAGGGGCCCCGAGCTTTGGGACTGCCCTACGCTAGTTTTCTTTAGGAAATTATGTTATGAGAGTCAACTCCGAGGGCCTATACATAGCATCAATATTATGGTTAAAAGGGCGCTTAAGCCTCAAGCCAAAGCCGATTTGCGGGTTTCGAGGATCAGTTCTTGTGCATGGCTTGGGCTGTTGGGTTGAACGCTTCCTTGAAGCACGAGAATACTACTTGACCGAATCTAACGCGGAAGCTTGAAAAATGCAAATATTGCCCCTACAAGTCCTAATTCACCTTTCAACCCTCAACCCTGTCAAGCTCCCAACCCTAGCCGTTGGACCCCAAAGCCTGAATCTAGGAGCAAAGAACTAAGAGAACCCAAAGCTCATCCCAGGGCTCTGACCCTAAGCGCCCTGCGAGTCTTGCAGGACTAAACCCAAACACGAAGCCCAGGTGGCGATGGCTACAACAAGGCTCGTCAACAGGCCCGCCGGACCACTCTCCCCTGTTATTTGTTTCTTGGGGCGAGGGCAGGGGTTCAAGGGTCCTGCGATTACTGCGGACGTCTGGGCTTTTTCGGCTTTGAGGCCTGCAGCAACGAAGTACGGTTGAAGGGTTGGAAACTGGTATCATCTCATCCCTGTGCCTACTTGTAAGTTAATAGTTTAAATGGCTCCCTAAGGTGCTTATATTGAGCTCTTGCGCTTCTTGGTAGTGAATGTTCAGTGTACATTAGATGATAGTTGGGGCTGGGGTCTAGATAATTTCCACTGCTCTCAGCAACACGGTTGCAATTGGTTTGTAGCATAACCGTTTAGGGTTTAGGGTTTAGGGTTTGTTTAGGGGTTTAGGGTTTAGGGTTTGTTTAGGGGCTTAGGGTTTAGGGCATAATAACGGCCAAGAAGTCCACAGTAGATGTGTTTAATCATCCTTTAGGATTTCCATTCTTCGTAGAAGGTCATACCCTACCCTTTTTCTAAGGTTACCCAGTTTTTGTAGGAAAGGTACTCCAGAACAAGGGGGAGGATATGACCCTATAGGTAGAGCTTAGCCTCTTCTCCCTCAGCTTGTGTATCGCAAGTGCTTGTGGTTCGGAGTTTTGCCTTTCCAAGCTCAGGCTGTTGCTTCGGGGGCGGGGGGGGGGGGGGTTTTTTTTACCCGGGCCTTAAACCGGGAAACCCCTTCAAAATTGGGCTCTCGGGTTGGGTTCCGGGGGGCACCTGGACACCAGTCGCGCGCGACCCTTATACCGACCTATTAGNGGGGGGCTTTATGATACCAGGTCCTAAACCCGGTAACCCCTTTGAAATTAGGGCTTCGGTTTCGGTTTCAGGGGCTACCTGGACGCCAAGAGTGTGTACAATCATAGCCTAGCCTTTTAAGGATGTTCGGCCATTGTTTTACCTACTTTTCGGGTTTAGGTAATGGTTCTCGGATTAAAGTTGAGGAACCTGGGTTTAAGGTTGAGGATTCAATGCTGAAACCGTGCAGCCTGTCGAAGATCTTCGGCTCGCACCCGCCCAGAGGATCGCCTACGGTTTAGGGTTTTAGGGTTTAGGGGTTTAGGGTTTAAAGTTTAGGGGTTAGGGGTTTAGGGGTTTAGGGTGCACAAAGCTTCAGGAGCCTTCTGCGTGCCGTCAAAGAAGGATCTTTGAAAGGAAGCCCACAGGCTGAAGGAATGGTACAAGCCAGGAAAGAAGCCCCTGCTGAGACACTTCCGGGAATCCGAAGTGCATGGGCCAAAAAGTCGGACGTCAGGTTGGAAGGTCCATGTAGCCAAATAGTATATACTTTGGCCCTAAAGCACTCCCTATATAGGTACATTGGCCCCAAAGTACATACTATTTGGGTATATGGACCCTTAGGGTTTGTGACGGACTATGAGCATTGCTGTGCGGCAGGCGCAGGTGCGCCAGCAGACAGGAATCCCTAAACCGTAAACCCCAAAACTGTCAGCCTGGAGCGGGCCTGGTCATACTTCTCGTCTCAGCTGCCCAGGGCAGCCAGAACTCCAGCCAACTCTCGAGTTCCACAGCCTGGAATGCCCATTCTGTCAACCCCATGCATGAGCATCAGTAGTACTTCATAACCGCTACTGCTGCTTTAAATTTATGTTGCTGTGTTGGCAGGCAGTGGAGGCTATCGGAGAGCTTGGAGCCATCATCCGTCGCTTTGCTTCAATGGGATGTCAGCGTTTGGCGGCTAGGATTTGGTTTTAGGGTTTAGGGATATAGGAGTTGGGGTCTAGGGTTTGGGCATTGCAGGGTTTCAGGGCTCAGGCGTCTTAGGGCTTGGACGTGTGTGGCGTACTTGATTTCTGGTGGTTTAGGATGCAGGCTTTCGACCTATCCTAAGATGAGCCTTGTCGTTCTCTGAAGTGGGCTACTTCGGGTTTACAGTCTGTAGTTAAGCCAGAGACCCCAATACCCCTTAATTAAGCAATACACCTTAAATTATAAGGGGCTTCATATTATGGTTTAAGCTATATTCCTTAATTAAGAGGTATTGGGCTCTCTGGGTCTGTCTAGAGTTTTCGGGGTGTGCAGTGGCAGCAGCTTTTCGGATTAGCGGTCTAGGCTTCAAGATGTAGGCATTGGTGGTCAGGGAACTTTGGGTAGTTTAGGAGTTTGGGCCCTCTCAGTCCTAAACCTTAAACCTCTAAACTCCTATATCCTAAACTCCTAAAACCCTAAACCCCAAACCCTAGAGAACCCTAACCCTAAACCTTTCGTGGCAATTACTGTAGGGCTTAGGGTTTAGGGGTTGAGGGGTTTATGGGTTTAGGGCTTAAGGTTCAGGGTTTAGGGTTTAGGGCTTACTGTTTAGGGTTGATGTTTCGATCTGGATGGTTCGTTGTGAGATGAGTCATGTTGAAGTGAGGGGATTATGGACATCGTTAGTGAGTGTAGAGGTGGCGTCTTTATAAAATTGGTACATGCAAGGCTGGGGTGTCATAATGGGGCTACCCAGAGGCTCCATAGTAGTTCCTTTTTGGGATTACCTTATAGGATTCTAAATATGAACCCCAAAAAGGAACTACTAAGGAGCCTTAGGCTAGTTCTGGGGATATAGCTCATAAAGACACGTCGCAGCAAACCGAGCCTTTTGGTGGTCGTATCTGAAAGGGTTTAGGGTTTAGGGTTTAGGGTTTAGGGGAAGCCAACAGCAGCAACAACACGGATTCAGTTGGAAATACCGTGGATCGGTGTCTAATCCGTCCTTGTTGCATCCTGGCAGGCTCAACTGGGCGGAAGATTTCTCGCCAAACTCCAAAACCAATTTAGAAAAACTGGCCTTCGAAACCTTTAAGCAAAGAGGTACCATCTGTATGACGCTAACCCTAAACCCTAAACCCTTATAAACCCTAAACCCTAACCCTGAACCCATGAAGCCCTAAAGTCATCAACGCCCGAAACCCAGTAACCGGCACAGCAATCTGTACGACCCGACAGAGTTTTTGTTCGACCCTAACCCTACTGGCAAGCTCTCAAACGTTAAGGATGTTCACGTTTTGCGGCCCAAATACCAAACTCTATGAGGTTTCTAGGCTATCTTGAGCCTTAGTAGAGTGATGTCTCGAAGCCTAAAAAGCGGAACAAACTTGAACGACACCTCATCGACCCTAAAATCTCGAAGCATAGGTGTTGTGAAGACGGCCGCTGCGGCCTTTCCCGACGTGGCGGTTCAATGCCAGGTCGGGGTTTCCCCTTGGGGTTTAGGGTTTAGGGGTTTAGGGTTCATATTTCTCTGAGGTTTCATGTATCCAAAAGGCATATACTTTTCTCCGCCAAAGTGTTGAAATAGGGCTTACTTTAAGACCACAGTATACACTATTTGGGCACATGGACCCTTAGGACTACCCTAAGAGCCCATTGGGTTTAAATGTTATTAGGGGTTTAGGGTTTAGGATCGTAGTGCTCTTACGCCCAATAGGTTTGGGTCTCTTGAGCCTTGGGCTCTCAAGGCTTTACAGAGCAGTGAAGAAATGGGAGTTAGGGGTACCGTATTTTGGGGTCCTTATTATAGGGATCCTACTATTTAGGGTACCGTGTCAGGGTCCTCCATTTTCGGAAACTCCCAAATTGTTCCCCAAACAGAAGTGCTTGACCAGCAGGTAGGAAACAATGCTTGCAGCATCTTGCAGCTTTTCAAGCGACCGGTTTACTTGCTTTTTGCCAAACCAGGCACGTTTGCGTCTGGGATCAGATTGTTGATGAAGAGATGAATCTGTTGTTTCGTTTACTGTCCGGTATGTCAGGCGGCATGGCCCCCAAGCTGGGCAAACAGAAATCGCCGCACCAGAGCTGGCAAAAACAACGTGAGGGCCATGCTGCCCTCATTTTACATTGCAGTTTCACGTGCACATCTGAAGTCGGAAATGTCTACATTTCATCCTTCTAAATGTTAATTTGAGGAGTTCCAGGACCAACTGAAGCAACAGAAAGCACGAGAAGACGCAGAAAAGCAAACCATTTTTGTTTGCCACGGAACATCTACCTTCATTCTGATCGTCTCTATGCTAGGCAGAAATCAGTAAGCGTGCGTGGGAGAAGGCACAACAGCACGTGCAGGCAGGTGCTGAACAGTTATGTTTACAGTACCTTAGATTGTCATTGTACGCCAGGAGGTTCTACCTCCCCTGGTCCGGCAAGGAGCTGTTTGCCCCGCCAAGTTTTTCTTTGACGAGCTGCAGTGCACAGTTGTAGCCGTGGATCTATCCAAAAAGCAATATCAAGGACCAGCTGGCGGCGGTTGTGCTGGCTCAACGTCCAGAAGCTTCTTCGTCGTCGTCGCCGCTTTCAAAGGAGGTGGCCATCTCTCGCGGGCCTTTCCTGCAACAGCAGCAAAAAACAGTTTCCGATAAGTCTAGCGCAAGGTGTCTGCAATCCTGACAAAGAGAGCCTCCAAGAGCGTCACCTTCGCCAGACCAATGTTTGTTCTTTTGCCGTGGTGTCGCAAGGACAATACAACATATGTATATGCACACAAATCTTGCAAGATCCACGCTCGCAGATCATGCAGATCAAGTCCATCAAGCGGCAAAAGCAAGAGCCGTGGTGAAATTTTGAGTTGTGTTTTGTTTGGCGCAGCAGCACTTTTCAATTAAAGCTTCAGCAGGCATCAAATTCACTACAACGACCTTTTCGTCGATTGCGACTACTGCCGTCGCTGGTGCATGCAGTCGCAGGAGAGATTGCACTCCAAACTGCATTCAGCAAATCGCATCCCAAAGCAGATATTTCTTGCTTCCGGGGTGCCCCAGGACGCTCGGCGCTTTCCCAAAACAGGCCGCGGCCTTGTGCTTCACAGTTCTCACTCACCATGCATTACAGCCCGAGTCCGAGATTGCAAGGTTCATGTGCGGCGACTGCATTCGCCCAACCTCAATGTTACGTCATGCAAAACTGACTTGGGATGATTTGCACCGAATCCGCCGCAAACCAGCTTTCTCTTCCGGAGCCATTCGGCACGCCTAAACGTCAACCTTACATGCTATAGCCCTGGCCCGAAACCTGACACTCTAGAGGGTCTAAACGCTAAGCGCTAAACCATCCACACTATAAACCTTGTATGTGGTGCGTTAGGTGTGTTGTAGGATCTGCTATTCTCGTTGATTCTGGCTGCTTCCGGCCTTCCGGGCATAATCGGGGGTTGCTTGGGGATCTAGCAGACAATAAAGAGGCTTTGGGAACGACGGGTCAAGTAAGGGTTTAATACTGGCCGCACAGCTCTGATCAGTGCATAACACGTTGGTCATCCCGAGGGCCTTATGCGCATGCCGGGCTGTAGCTAGCTGCCTATGACTTTTTCTAGCAGTCTACAGGCTAGCATGTTATGGAGGTTTGGTCGTTGGCGCAGTCAGTGTCGACCTTTTGGATCCATAGTGCGGGGTTCTAAACCTGAAATCTTAGACCCCGGAGTAGACCTCGTGGGGTGCAGGGTTTGGGCCTGCTGTTCTCGGCGTTCTTGTTTTCGGGCTCAGGCACCAAACCCTAAAATCCGAAGCCTTCAACCTTTTAATTTAAAGCCTAAACCATTGTTTTCACACAAGTGCCCGAAGACCCTTATGAAACTTAAACACGGCTTAAACTATCTTGAACGCTAAACCCAAACCCTAAACCCCAAGCCCCATAATCTAAACCTTAAACCCCACTTTCAGTAGTAAGCCCCAACCGCCAGGAGCTGCTTGACAAGCACCACAAAGGTGAGTTGAGGGCCGTCACGCAGGAGCGCCGTCGTCTTCTTCGGGTCAGAGCGAGTCTTAGGGTTAGGTTCAGGGTTTCGAGGTAGATTTCTGTATGTTTTGGCAGAATTCTACCAAGGGTTTCGAAGGCTCGTACACGGATTTTATGAAGGTGTTGATTACAGGCTTTGACAAGTGAACAAGTGATGTATACGGCATTTCTGATCAGTGGTCGTGGTGACAAGGATCTGACCTTGCCTGATCCCCCGTATAATTTCTAAAACCTTTAAGTTGCAAGTCGGATGCTCAATCCATCGATTTGTTGATTTTTCAGATGCTGGAAGCTTCCTAAACCATAAACCTTAAACCTTGAGCCGCAGCAGCTCAAACAAATCCTGGACCTCGAACCCGAACGAATGAAACCCGGATTTCCCGGACGGTCGGCCATACAAACATTCCTGCGATCACGGTGAGTTTGACAATCCAAGCTCTCGGCTTTAAAACCTCTATCCAACATCCTGCAGCCTGGAACCTTATGGAGTTTTTATGGATTGCCCCTGAACCCAATGATCCTTATGGAACCTTCTTGAACCTGGAAGTTTTAGTACTTGTAACCCTTGAAGCCCCTTTGCCTTGGCAGGAAAACAAGCTTCGCATCCAAATCCAGGAGACTTTAGGGCGCAGGGATGGAGACATTGCCAAGTTTAATAAGACATGTGGGCTCATTTCGCGTGGTGTTTAGGATGTTTACTGTTTCTGACTTTATTTACAGTACACATGCCTGCTTAGACCCCCCAACTACCTAATTCACCCTAAATACCCATTATTACACACCAGAAGGGCTCCATTAAGGGCCATTGGGGGTCCTGATGTACAGGTGGAAGTCAAGCATTCAAGCTTGGGCAGCTCCACTTTTGCAGGAGGTGCCCAAACCCCTTACTGGGTTCTTGTTAAGGAATTTATTAATGTAAGTTACCAAAAATAGGGATCTATGCAGTAGTAAATAATCTTGTATTTTGATATGGTAACTTAAATATCAAATCCCTTAACAAGAACCCAGCTTAATCAAGGTCAGGTTTAGGGCTTCAGCGTGTTAAACAATTTTCCGCGAATTCTACAGTTGCCCTCAGCGCGACTTTGGGTATATCATATTCTAGTATTATGGTATATATCTATAGTACAGTATTGTATGTTGGAGCTGTGAGGTCGGGGTGATGGCTTCAGCTCCGATGGCTTTGCCGATGGTTGAGTTCGGGGGCATGGAGCGAGAGACCACTAAAATTCAAGCAGGGGCTAGTGATGAAGAGACATTTGAGAAACATGCCTCGTCTGCCCAGCGGTGCTTCGGCACAGTTAGGCTATTCAGGTTCAACGTTTCCACCACCCCCCTGGAACTCCAGACTACAAAGTTAGAATGCATGACCCAGGACAGGCGTCATGTTGTGTGTAGGTTGCAAGGATCGCGACTGTTTAGGGTGAAGGATTTGACCCCCAAGCCCAAAATTGAAGCCCTACAACCCCCCATAAACATCTGTCTAGGCCTGAAGCCCTAGAACCCTAGCTAAAGCCGGACACCCAAACTGGCAAACCCCAAACCCCAACATAGCAATTGCTGCATTCTTGCTTCGGGGTCTTTATTACATTTATATTACCGCATACCCCAAAACCTTGCTGTAATTTTGAAGGCCGTTACATTAAACCCTATCCCATGGCGCTAGGAGAAGGAAGCCGAAGAAATGGTTCGCACTGCCAACATCAGGCGCATGGCTGGCTCAGGGTTTTGAGTTATTAGGGCTTGAAAGGGTTTTACACGGTGTGGTTTAAGGCAGGGCCCAGAGTGCCCAGTACCAATCAATGCCATTTAATACGGGAATCAGGGTGCAGGATTTAGAAATGCGGGTTTGTGATGTTTGTGAACTGACCTGAAAGAAATGCAACCCGTCCATTACCTCAGAACATTTTGGCTTATAGAGAGAGCTAGCACAAATCCCGATCAAAAAAGCCTTCAAACATCCTGTCATGCCACAATAAATCTCTACACGTCTTATAAATCCGCACAAAAGCCATTAAGCGCCCCATCACCGTGAAGCTGAAAGCCCCTTGAACAGCACGTAAAGTAACATTAAATACCAAGCCACACAGTCCTAAATGTATACCTGAAACACCAAACCCTTTAACCTTATGAACCCTAAGCCAGCATAAGCACGAAGCCCTAAACCCTGCACCCCGAAACCTAAACCCTACCTAGACCCCCAAAAGTAGGTAAAATAATGGCCCAAAACCTATAAAAGGCTATTATTCTACATACTTTTGGGGTCCAGGTAAACAATGAGCCTTGAACCCTACACCCCACCCTCAAAGTCAGGCTGATGCTCGCCGAGGGGCAGAAGAAGGCGGCGGAGGAGAAGCTGAGAGAGGCCGAAGAGGAGCGAGCCGGGACCCAAACTTGCAAGAGCTGCTCTGTACGGGTGCCTTTAAAGGGGTCCGGGAATACTATAGGGCTTCAGGACTCGAAAACAGATTTAAGAGGAGCGAGCCGGGAGCTTTGAGGTTTGAGGTTTAGGGTTTAATTAAGGCTTTAGGGTTTACGATTTAGGCTTTCGGGTTCAAGGTTTACGGTTTGGATTGGAGTTTGAGATGTAGGGTTCAGGTTTTAAGGTTTGGGGTTTATAGTTATTAAGGCCTTTAGGGTTTAGGGTTTAAGAGTTTAGGGTTTCGGAGTTCAGGTTTTAAGATCTCGGGTTTATGGTTCAGGGTTTAGGGGTTAGGGGTTTAGGGTTTAGGGGTTTCGGGTTTAGGGTTTAGGGGTTTAGGGTTTAGGGTTCAGGCTTGAGGGTTTTAGGAGGACTTTGGATGTTAAGCAGCAAGCCCTAACTTTCTTGGTACGGAAGCGGAAATTTCTTGAAGCCTAAACCTCGCAGACCCAGAAAACCCAAGAAGAGGGCTCTGACTCTTGAAACCCTCAAACAAATTAACCTCAAGCCGCCAAAGCCCGAAACACTGCTACTTGCACTACCCTAGAGAATACTAGATTTATGGCAACCGGCGAAGCCTTCTTAAACTCACGTCTAGCACAAGCCCCCCCGAACCCTAAACCAACAAAGCAGAGTGACAAACGTTGAAGATAGTCACAATCACTAAATGTTACATTCCACAAATCATAGTAACAACGTAGCGACTACGCTAATGAAAGGCCCTGGAGCCCCAGCTGGAGACTGTCTGAGGTCTTGGCCGAGCAAGCCAAGCAGGATGTCCGGATCTCGGTTTTGTTGCGCGGAGCTAGGGTCAATAGTCTTAGGGTTTGGGATTTAAGGTTTGGGGATATAGGGTTAAGGGTTTGAGGGATGTGAAGTTTAAGTTGCAGGGGCCTCGCAAGTTCAACTTTGAAGGGCTTCATGCGGGTCTTCTGATACCTATGGATCTGCCAAGGAACGTGTTCATGGTATTCAGGGCTTTATGCGTCTGTATGAAGGTTTCATGGAGATCTGTACGAGGCTAAGAAGGATTCGATCGACAAGAGTTTTATGGAGGCTTATGGTTTGGCCCGGCCGGAGTATAGAGTTTGGGATATCAGACCTAGCTTCAAGTCCATGTGGGGCTTGTTCTAAAGGTCTCTTCTGTAGAGGGACCATTGTGAGCCGCCGGTGCTTCCAAAACTTGCCTTGGCGTTGCATTGGACCAACACTAAGTCCTCAACCCCAAACCCCCCTGCTTGAAGGATCATGGGACTTAGTAAGTAAGGTTGTAGGTACCTTAATTGGGGTTATAAGTAGCTATAAGTATAGTTACCCTAATTATAACCCTAGTTACTAAGTCCCATGATCCTCCAAGTAGCCAGATATTTAACACCAGGGCTGCTTGAGCAGCACGGCAGTTAATGACCCATGCAGACTTCAAGACCCCGCCTCAGCTTCGAATTTTTGAATTTTAGACCTTAACGACACAGCACCACCCTAGAGCCTAAACTCTGTACGCCCTGCTAGACCACACACATATAAATAGATTTATATATACATACATCCTAGATAATCAATCCCTCGTCCCGGCTGCACCATGAACCTGAAATCCTGAATCCTAAACCCTACTACCCCCTGAAAGCCTAAACACTAAACGATAAGCCTTAAACCCTAAACCCTAACCCCGTCGAGCCCTACACCCTGCAGCCCCATAAATGCCACTAAACCTGTTAATTAATACAAACCCAGAACGAGAAATCCTAGACCCTAAACCTACAAACCCTAAACTAAAAATCCCTCTTCTGCCAGTCTCAAAAGCGTGCCGACCAGTGGTGGGAGAACCTGCAGGTCTCCACCTTGCTTGGGACAGGACGTACAGTATACTGTAGGAGCTTAAATAATTGCCCATACTATTTTGGAGCTCCTTATTGTGACTATAGTATAATGAGCCCCCAAACCCTATTCTAATCATTAAGGCCCCCATAGTAGGTCTTTACGGGAGGATCTTTGAGGCCTCAGAGTTTGTAGGTACTTTTTTGTGTGTAGGAGGTTTAGTGTTGGGGTTATGGGATTTATGTGGTTTGGCGTGTAAGGTTTCAGTTTAGGATTTAGAATCCAAAGGATCCAGTTTTTCGGGTTTCTGGAAGGGTTCTTCTATTCTTGTAGGCTTTTCTTAGGTTAGGGTTATGGGATTTATGTGGTTTGGCGTGTAAGGTTTAGGATTTAGGGTCCAAAGGACCAAGAAAAATCGGGTTTCTGGAAGGGTTCTTCTTTTCAGGTGTCAGTATCACGCATGGCCCCCAACCGAACAAGTCCTATGCTCCAAAAGAGGAAGTGCACAAAGCTGTCGCGCTGAAGCTTCGTGGGATGCACCGCAAGTGTTTGAGGTCTGTGATGTTAGGTCTTCCTTTCTCTCTCTGCCTGCTGAATCTGAAGACCCGCCCTCAGCCCTCTACAGGTCTTATCAACCCTTGTAAGCCCTCGTGGCCCGTTAAGCGCTGGATCACACCGGGAGCTTTTAATTCTACAGTCCTCAGCTGTAAACGCGGCGAGGCCTGTGAGCTCCAGAAGTCTTTGAGCCTAGCCCTGCAAACCGTTCGGGGATTTGAGTATGGTATTTTGGGTTTATGGAAACGCCAGGGGTCTTAAACCCAAGCTTTTGACAGGCAATGGCCAAAGAGAAGGACTGCTGGCAGAGTATCTACCCATAGGCCCCAAAGTAGTTCCTTTTTGGGGTTCATATTTAGAATTCTATAAGGTAATCCCCAAAAGGAACTACTTTGGGGCCTATGGGTAAATTGGGGTTTGTCTGGTTGGGTTCAGGGATCGGCCCGGCGTAGGCTGTCATCAGCATTACACAAGCACTGACATTTTTACGTCTTTGTTCGTAGGCCGGTGTATGCACTCGACATTTAGATTCACACACCCAAGCCCTGAACCCCTAAACCCTCAACCCTAAACTCTGCGATGTCGAGTGGGAGATGATACGGCGCTGACGAATCCCAGCACGCCATCAAGAAGATACTCTGAAGTCCCAAACCCTCGGATCCCTAACACCATAAAGCCCTACCCCTACCACAATAATTCTTGAGCCTGGCACCGCCTTATGGTCCACTTGGTTTGTTACAACATACGCGAAGAGCCTATACGAATCATTCGGATCCCTTTTGAAATTACACGCTACTACACCATAGCAGAAGCCTCGTTACTTATCCAGCTTGCTCAGCTGTGAGAATTTCGAATCCAATCTTCAGGAGCGCCGCATTGTCGACGTCCTTGCAAACAAACAAAACCCTGAGCTAGGACCCCTAGTATATTTCTTATTTAAGGGATATGTGAAGATCGGGGAACTATCAGAACTCTATCCGGAGACCTTACTTAGTAACACCGTTACGAATATTTCTAACCTCCACTGTAAAGAACCTTTTGAAGACAACCCGAAGATCCCTTCATAAAGACCAGAAAGAAATCCTAAGCCCCGAAGATCCCTCAATGATCCTAAACCCTAACCCGAAAAGCCACAAAGATCACTCCAAGAAGCCTAGAACTGGCTTCTTGTTAGGGGATTTAGTTTAAGTTACCTTAATAACGACACCATAGTATAGATCCCTATTATGGTAATTGAAATTACCTTCCTTATCAAGAACGCAGTTAAAGCCTCCCAAGGATCCTTTGGAGAAGCCTGTTCAAGGACCCTTTAGGGCCTTACAGATTCCGTCAAAACAACATCCAAACTGCAAACACCGCAGTGATTCCTTTAAAGCGCCCTTAAGAGAACCCTGAAAGGGATCTTTAAAGGAATCCCGTAGAGGAATCCCTCCAAGGCAACCCTTTAAGTCATCCTTACCGGGATGAGTTGATCCCTGTATAGGTATCCCATGGTACCTTAAAGGACTGCTTTAAACCCTAAACCCTAAACAAATCCTACATCCTAAAGGGATCCCTTTAAAGGAGTCCCCGAAGGGCTTCCAAATGCTTGGAGGAGCTCCTTGAGGTCGAGAAATCGCGCCTGGAGTCGGAGAAGATGCAGTGGACACAGGCCCATAAGAATGACAATACTTGACTAGGGGCAGCTAAGGAGCCAGGGATGATGATAGTTGTTTTTTGAAATAAGGAAGGTAAAGATCCGAGGGAACCCCCAAAACCACTGGTTAGCTGATACCAGCAAATCCCAAATACTTTGATCTTAAGGATGATACTATAGCTACTATTAGTAATCCCAAGAACATTGATAGTGATGAATTAAAATCACTATAATACCAGTGATCCTAGAAACTTTGACAGTTCTAGTAATAATAGCAATAACTATAAGAAGAAGAATTTTAATTATAGGGTTCCTTACAGGGTTCCATAAAAAGGGTTCAGCAATGGGGGGGTTTTAGCGGCTTTGGCCCTTAATGACTAGAATGACTGCAATGTTCCTTTAAAGGGTTCCTTTCAAGGGTTCCTTTAACAAAAGGCGTCGTTTTCAGGGTTTACGGTTAAGGTTCTTCATGGTTGGAGTTGGATTGAGGGTTAAGGGTTTAAGGTGTATGTTTTACGGTTGAGGGTTGAAGGTGCAGGGTTTCAGCTTTAGGAGTTTAGGGTTTAAGGTGCTGGGTTTAAGGTTCGGGGTTTAGAGCGGGGAAGATGCAGTGGATACAGGCCCTTAGTCCTTAGTGTCTTTAAGGGTACTTGCAGGGTTCCATAAAGAGTCATTTTTGAGGGTTTGGGGTTAAGGCCCTCAATAGTGCGAATGGGTTTTTGTACGGGTTTAAGGTTTGGGGGTGTCGGGTTTAGGTCCTTAGTAATCAGAATTTTGTTGTTTAGGGTTTATGGAATTGGTTTCCTTCGAGGGTTCCTGTATCTATGAAAGGTCCTAGATGAGGGTTCTACAGCTGGGTAGATAGTGCCCTATGTCTTGGACTGAAAGTTTGGGGTACATTATACTTCATCTGCAGTGGACACAAGCCTTTGGCGTTTTTGGTATTGGAGCTTTGAATTATGTTTTCTAGAGTTTTAAGGGCATGACAAAGGTTCTGTATAGGGGTTTACAAGGTTGGTCTACAGTAGTCTATAGGGATAGGATTCTGTAGGGGTTTTGGGGTTTGTTCGTATTCGTTTCTAGGGTTTCATGAGGTTTTATAGGGCCATAGGGATTCTTACGCAGCTTCATTGCCTTTCAACGGGGTGCGGTTTTAGCGGGAGTCTCGGGAATCTCACAGGGGAAAGGGTCCGAGGCACATAGGCTTTTGCCTAATTCTTGTCCTTCCTACCTGATCCAAAAGTACTTAACCTCCTTAACCCGAAAAGAACCTTACATAATGTCACCTGTACTTTAAGGAATCTTTAAGCCACCCAAACAAAACAATAGAACCTGACCCAATCCTAAGCCCCAAAACAACCTAAACCCCTAGACGCTAAACCCCTAAACCCTCAACCCCCCCCCCCCCCCCAAAAAAAAAAAAAAACCAAAAAACCCCCACGGCCCCAGGCCCTTTTGGGTGAAGAAGGACCCTGGCCCTCGGGGGGGTGGGGGGGGTGCGGGGGTCCTTCTTGGGGGGCCTGTGGNACCCCCTGTACTATAAAAAATTTTTAAACCCCCCAAAAAAAAAAAAAAACCGTCCCCCCACATAAACCCCAAAAAACCACAAAACCCCCAGACCCAAAACCCCAAACCCCCCCCCCCCCCCCCCCCCCCGAAAAATAATCAAAAACCCAAAGACCCTTGCAGGTCCAGAGCCTTATGGAGCTAGAGAAGCCGCTGGCCTACGGCGGTTGAGGGTGTTTCGGAGTTCCTTGAAGGGATGCCTGTCTGTAAGGGTCCTTCTACAGGGTTCGATAAGGTATCTCTGGGCTCCTTTAAAGGATGGGGGTTCCTTTAAGGGGTGCTGTAAAGGGGTCTATAAGGGTACTATAATAGGGGGGCCCTTATAATTAGAATAGGGTTCCTTTAAGGGGTCCTTTGCCTGTCTGCAACGGCTCCTCTACAGGGTTCGATGCGGGTACTCTTGGGGTTCTGGGTTTCATGCGTTTTGGGTTTGGTGTTTTGGGTCGAGGGTTTAGGGTTTCCAGTTTATGGGGTTAGAATTTCGGCTTGTGGGGTTAGGGTTTGCCCTTGACTTGATCTGTTGCCAGGTTGGTTGAAAGTAGGGCTACGGGTTGTTGTTCTTAGATGGGGTCATGGTGTTGTGGGCCAGTGAGATTTCTGGTTGAGGCGGTTTAGGTGATGGGGGTTCAGGGTTGGTGTATCTCTTATATTTAGTCATTAGTGCTTCTGGTAGATCCTCTTTAGAGCAAGGAACTCATAAGTTGTGGGGCACTCATATTGCTGTTGGGTTGGAGCTCGCTCGCGGACTCTCCGAGTTGTGGAGAAGTGCCAGCTGCTATCTGCGATTAAGATTGAGATGGATAGTTGCCGGTGCACGTCCTGTCCGCCGGCGAGGACTGTGCCTTGTGGCTGCAACGAGGTTTGCCTTCGAAGTCATGCAGACAGCCTCCCAAGATAGATCGCAGCGACGGACTTCAAATTGGAAAACATGCTGTTGACCACAACGGGAATTCCACGCTCCTAAACCCTAAACCCTACACCGGGTCCACACTCGTTGAACAAGCTGCAGCCTCGTGCCAGCAACGATCTTCAGTGGACCAAGAACCTGCCAGAGGATGTCTCCCTGGAAGGAGCCATGCCTAGCTAATGTAGTGGCCTGAATAATTAGAATAGGGTTTGGGGGGGGGGGTTATATTATACTAGAATTCCTCAAAATAGTATAGTATATCATACTAGAATTCCCCAAAATAGTATAGTATACTACACCAGAATTCCCCAAAATAGTATAGTATACTACACCAGAACTCCCCAAAACAGGCCCCTATTACAATCCTGCGATCTCCCACTGTGTCCAGGGCAACTTTCGGGTTGAAGCTTGGGAAGATTGGCGATTCATGCGGATGGTTGTCAAAATTAGGCTCCCTTTCTGGGTCCCTACTATAATACGGCACCTATCATTAAGGGTACCCAAACAGGGACGCTAATATTGACAACCACCCATGTGTGTTTGGAATGTGCGCACTCCCCACATGCAATGTAGTAGTTTGCTAGGCTAGACTTGGGGCATTCTTCAATATGGAAGTCTCAATCAAGGAATGCCTTACACCAGAATAGTGAGATGCCCTACAACATCCTGTAGTGTAAGTATATGCGGAGCTACCCGCCCCACCCCCTCCCAACTAGGAGGGGTGCGGGGTGTTGTGCACAGTTTCAAGTTGTCGAAAATCAAGTACCCCTAACACTAGGCCCTAAAATCCCTAACACCTACATCCCTACCTATAGGCTCATACCCTACCGGCTACCTAGCTTTGTATATACCAGATCCTAACCATAGAACGAGGTACCCTAACATAAGTGGTAGGCCCTAAACCCTAAACCCTAAACCCTAACATAAGTGGTAGGTTGTGACCCTCCAGGTACACCCTCAAGCCCTGAGGCCTTAGAGCCCCAAGCCCCAAAGCCCGAAGCCCCACTACCTAAACCTCATATGGGTGGTTGTCAGGTCTTTTTGGGTCCCTAGTATAATGCGGCACCTATTATTTAGGGTACCCCAAAAAGGGGCCTTAATTTTGACAACGACCCATATTATGGTTCGGAAAGAATAACAAGTACCCTTCTTTAGGGTTCCGGGATCAAGACCGTGCTCAAGTCTCATTATGGCTTCTATACCACAACCCCTATACCTTATAGTAACCCTACTAGAACATCTAAACATCACAACCCAATCCACTCAATGTTCGATTCAAAGGAGGGTTGAAAACCCTAAACCCTAAACCCCTAAACCCTAAACCATGAGGTCTGAGCTCCAGGCAGACATCCAAAAGGCCAAGGAAGAGAGGAAAAGGCCGTTGAGGGGTTTGTAGGGTTTGGGGGGGGGGTGTCCAGATAGGCGTTTTTTTTTGTCAGCTTGGGTATTCTTGAAATTTGCTTTCTGCGGAATTTATAGATTCTGACAGAGTCTCGAGGCTTCAGAGTTTGATGGTTGAGGGTTCGTGGTCGATTTTTCAGTGGAAGCTAGCCGCTAAAACCGATACCTCCCGCTCGAGTTAACATGATGGTACAATCTATCGGGACTGTAAGGGGATATTTTCCCAAACCCTGAATCCTTTTTTTGGCTGACGAGCTTTACCTTGAAGGGCAAGCCTTTGGATGTTGCAGTTGCAGCCGTGAAACCTAAATCATGAGTCCATGAGCCCTAATTCTAGGGGTCACGGTTAAGGTTCTGATTTCCTCCATCAAGCTGCAGTAGCGGACTACCGTGCAGGGCTGAAGGGAAGCTAAGGTCTCGCCCCTTTCACCAGATCAACCAACGTCAGGCAGGAATATGCTGTAAGGTGATGCCTTACATGATTTAGGGTTTCTTCCTTCATTAACTTAAGTACTCTAAACCCTAAACCTTAACCGGGGTGTCGTAGTCTTGCGGATCTTCGAGGATGAGAAGATTTCTTGAGCATCCTGCAATGGTTGATGTTCCCAAGTTCTTTGGACATATCACGTGTCTGGGGGTTTCTGCATGTTTCAGTGCTTCGGCACAGTTACCCTAAACCCTAAACCCTTTGGGAGCTTGGCGTGGCTGCCATTATTTCGGCAGTCGCCACATCAAATTTTCGTCATGAGACAAGGGATTGTAAAGCTTGCTTAGCCAAGATACCTAAACCCTATAGCCCTCCACCCTAAACGCGTAAACCCTAAACAACGGCAGTACCTCCGAACTTGATGAGCTCCGGCGAGGCTTGAGGTAGCAGCAGAGAAGTGGCACCACACGCTGCAGACGGTGAAGGTGGGCGGTCAGGTTCAGGGTTGGGGGTTTAGTTTAGGACATACGCTTAAAGGTTCAAGCATTCTGGCTGTTCGAGCCTGCATGGGTTTCCCACCCTATCTGCTGTTTTCATATGCACATGTTGCGTGTATGTGTTATGCATCTCCCTAAGTTATGCACACACACATATATATATACACATAAGTATTTACACACATGCACACATAGTGTTTATACCGATGTACATACGTACATACATACATACATGCATACATAATTACATGCATTTATGTATATGCACCTAATTATACGGTATATATATATATACACATATGTATATGCATATATACGTGCGTCTGTACATGCATACATACGGGCATGCATGCTTACATACATATACAAACATACATATACGTATGCATACATGTATATACAACAATAATAATAACAGTTTTTATTAGTATATACGTGTGCGAACTACATACCAACTATGCTATCCCTAGTTATGAATACATGTACGAATGCATGCAAGTGTTTTCTATATAGTCTAGGCATGTATATGTGTGTATACGTATGTGTATATATATATATATATACACACACATACTTATACACATACACACACGTATATAAATATGTTCCTTTGTTTCTCATATGTATGCACACGTGTTTGTCTTAACCCCTGGTCTAAATACCACGACCTGTCCAAGAACCAGCTGCTTCTACGTTAGCCAGTTCTGTGGGAACAAGGACAAGGAAGACGTATCTCACACAACACACTCCTTGCGCCGCATTGTACGTATATACATCTATATATATATACACATATATATATATATAGATATGCACTTTGCCGCAGCGTCTCCATTGTATGCATAATACAGTATTCCCCGAAACCACATCCCAAATTTCGTAGCAACACGCACTGACGAATTGGCGAGATGCTTCGTGTTTCGCTGCTGCTTCATTCTGCTGTAGCACAGAGTGCTTTGATCTATTGCGTAAGGCCTACATCTTACTTAAATCTTAGCCAAGGCCTACATCTTACTTAAATCTTAGCCCTCACGCATTATATGTTCGTCAGAGATGTAAGCCGATTTGGGAGCTGCAGACAAAAATCACGAATGAGGGACCCCTAAAACTATGCCCTTCGCAGCAGGGTCCTCACCATACTTTTCTGAGGCTCCCTTGTGTTAATGTTGAGATTTGACCAACAAGTCTTTTTCGTACCCTGGGCTCCAGTACGATAGTTATAGCGCAGTATGCTACCCCAAACTCTAGTTATCATCAAACGTCTATGAATCACGCCGTAGAAAACTTTAACAAGCCCACAGCAAAGTCCTACCTTTATTCTGATCATAAAGGCCCATACACCAGCAACTGAAAATCTAAACACAAAAACCCTCATTGGCCAGAGCCCAACTTCTAAATGCCCCTGAAGCCAGGCACAAGCCGAGGAAAAAGAGGCTCCCTGTGGTTTTTCATCATGTTTCAGATCGATTTTGAGGGTCCGGGGTCTAGGGCACCTTTCTGGAGGAATTCCTTACATAGAGGCCTGGATGCTTATTCGGCGTCCTTCCAAAATCCTAAGCCCTCAACCCTCAGCTCCCTGAGCCTACCCCGAAGCCGTAATGTGCTTGTTAAGAAAGGCTCCTATATGGGTGGTTGTGAAAATCAGGGTCCCTTTTGGGGTACCCTAAATAATCGGTGCCGTATTATAATAGGGACCCAAAGAGGGACCATAAGTTTGACAACCACCCATATGATCCAACAGGCTTTAGGGACTCAGATGTTCAAGGTTTTGAATTTCTCATCAGGGCTTCCGGGGGTTTTAAGCCTCGCGTGGTTTTAGGCATCGATGGTTTTTTCGAGTTTAGGGCTGGGGCTTGTTTTCAAGGGTTTTAGTTCTTCAGTTTAGGTTTTAGGAATCGAAGAAGGTGCCTTCTTCAAGAGGTTCCTGGTAAAGGTCCAGGGTGGGGTTAGGACTAGGAGTTCCGAGGTTCAAAGCGGCTTGACATATACCGGCTCATGCAATGCATGCGCCAAGACATCCAACCTGATAATCCTAAAGGCCTTGACCCCCATAAAGCAGCCTAAAAGAGACCCTTAAAGGAAGGCCAAGGCTGGAAGGTGTGGCAACTGACCTACAACCTGTGATTCTCAGGCTAAAGCCTATACCGTAGATCCCGGTGGCACCTTGTATTATAGAGCCTTGGTCAGTCGTATGCAAATCAGTTTAGCACCACCTGGTATCATCTGAAATCTTAAGCTTAGTCACCGTGCGAAGTGCCCTGATACATACTTCTTAAACTTGGAAAGAAATGTTTAGCCCCCTGGCATGGTCTACAGAGCGAGCTCGAAGGGCTACCTGCAATATGGTTGATGGTATCAATCCTGCCTTACCTTAATGACGCTAGACTATGGGAATGATGGTATACTCCTTATTATGGGTAATGCAGGATTTATATCATCAACAGTAGTGACCGGTTTAGAGAAAACTATCTTTGAGATACCCTTCAAGCACCTATGAAGCTCCGTACAATGCCGTAAATCAGACCCTTGCAACACCCTTTTAGGAGCCTGGTGTTAGAAAGCCCTGAGCCTTGTAGCAATTCATAGGGCCCTGAAAATACGCCAAAGCCTTTGTCTACGACCCTCATATGTAAGCCCCTGGTTCCTCACAGCTCCCTTACCCTAGGGGTCCCTGTGCCCAACGCCCTAAAGTACTTATAATAGGGCCCAAAGCCCTGCCCTAAACCCCGAAAGCCCCACACCTTAAATCTGTCAAAAAGGCTCACCTAAAGGAGATCCAAGCCATCCTCACCAAGCAGCAGGATCTTCGGGGGTGCAAGAGTTTCGAAGTGTGAAGGGTACCAAGAGGGTCCAGATGCCATATTTTTATGGAGATCCGGACAGATTTTCTTATTCATGTTGAATCCCATAGTCGAAGTATATACTATACGAAACAGCTGTTTGGGTACATAGAAGTCTTATGATGCTTTTCCGAAGCCCCAAAATCTCAACCCGCATATACAGCTGGAGGTCCGGGCATTCATGAATGTAACTGCGAGGGGTCTAGAGTCGAGGGTGACAGGATTTTATAGGGCTTTGTGTTTAGCGGGCTAGGTTTAGGGTTGAGGGTTTTAGGGTTTTAGGGGGCCTTGGGTCCAGCATTCGTGATTTCAGAGTTCTAGGGGTTTGTGTTCCGGGTTCTAGAGGTTTGGGGTTGGGGGGTCCGGGATTAGGACTGGGAGTTGCGGCTTTAGGACTTTAGGGGTCACAGGGCTTCAAGGTTTTAGGGCTGTTGAGTTTACAGTGAAGGTCAGGGCGGGTTCTTGGTGTTCTTTTAGTGTTTCCGGGTTTTGGGTTGTAGGATTAGGATTTTATACGGTCTTGGGGGCTTAGGAACTTAACTTTGGGTTGCGCCGTTCGGTTTTTAGTATATTCGGTTCAAAATCTTTCGGGGGAAGTCTTTTTTTTTGCTGTGGCCACGCCGGGTCTTTTTAGACCCTATATGTAGTACACCAGACATTTTGTTCTTGGCTCGCCGGGTTCGGCGGGGCCGCAGCAAAAAGCAAAAAACACCACCCGGGCCTTGCCGAAATCGCCCCAGCCCACAGTGAGTGAGTGAGCGTCCGTGCGGGGCCACAGCAAAAAAAAACACCACCCCGTCCGGGCGGGGCCGCAGGAAAAAAAACAAAAAATCACCACCCCGGCGGGAGGCATCGCCTCCCAGGCCCGCAGTGAGTGAGTGAGCGTCCGCGCGGGGCCGCAGCAAAAAAGAAAAACACCAGCCGGGCCCGGCCGGAAAAGTCGCCCCGGAAAAGAAGTGAGTGAGCATCGCGGTCCAGGGCCGCAGTGAGTGAGTCGTTTTTTTTTGTTGTGTTGTGGCCCCTTTTCGCTCGTGCCCCGTGTCATTGGTTTCTAGAAATCTTTTTGCTGTCGTCCCCGGGTGTGCAGAGTATGTTTTTTTTTTTGCGCCCCGTTGAGCGCCGCGACCTTTCGGTGGGGCCAGTGTTTTCTTTTTTGCTCTGGCCCTGTGCCGGCGCCCAACGGGGCGCTCCTTCCCCTGCCTTTCGCCGGGGCCGGAGCAAAAAACACACCCTGGGTGGTGTTGTTTTTTTGCTCTGGCCCCGCCGAAAGGTCGCGGCGCCCAACGGGGCGCAACAAAAAAAAGCTTTGCACACTCGGGGACGACAGCAAAAAGATTTCTAGAAACCAATGACTCGGGGCACGAGCAAAAAGGGGCCACAACAAAAAAAACACCCTGGCCATCTTTCAGGGTTGTACCCAGAGACTCCGATATCCTGTAATTAAGGAATATACCTTAATATTAAGTTATAGTACGATCCCAAATATGACTTAAGCTGTATTCCTTAACTAAGGGATATTGGAGTCTCTGGGTAGGATTTGGGATTTAAGGCTTCAGCCCTGGAGGTCTAGGCTTCGACGGGTTCACATAGAGGGTTCCTGTAAAGGGTCCTTTAAAGGGTTCTATAGGGGATCTACAGTAATGTAGGAACCTGATTAAGAAACCCTGGGCCTATAACCCCCCCCAAAATAGGATTCATATAAGGAACCCTAATAAAGGCACAAGGTTTCTGAATCAGGTTCCTACATTAGTTAATAGAAGGTATTCCTTAGGGCCTCAAGGTTGACTGAAGACGTGTCATTTGGTACTACTCCTGCTGATTGTGGCTGTCGAGTAGTACAAACTCGATAGTTCATGGCAAGCGGCGTGGAGGGTGACGAACCTCACGATGCCGCCCTTCGCCGACTGAAGGGCCCGAGACGATGCCATCACGCAGAGGATTGGGCTCATACGAGACTCCCAGAGACTCCAATATCCCTTAATTGAGGAATATACCTTAAATCATATTTGGGATCCTACTATAACATAAGGTATATTCCTTAATTAAGGGATATTGGAGTCTTTGGGCTCATCCATCCAACCTGGGCAGCGGCCATCTTTGCTCGCATCAAAGACGAGAAGGCGTTAGTCAAAAGACGTCAGACCTGATAGCAGCAAGAGCAACTGTATGCCGAGCGTCCACCCTTACAGAACCCGAGAACCCTTGCTCGAATCCTTAGCAAAACCCTTGGCACCCTGCTAAACCCGAAAAAGGCCGTAAGACCACCCATTTCTAAGTGTTGGGGCCGCTACAATAAGTGCCTTCGGCAAAAGCTCGCCGGGCCCAGAGCAGAGCTGCAGGTTTTGGAAGCGTCTTTGTCTCCCTAAGGGTCCATTTCCTTTAAGGGCTCTCTTAAGGGTTCCATAAGGATTTAGGGTTTAAGGGTTCGTGTACTCAAACAGTATATACTTTGGCCTCAAAGTACTCCCAAAATATGTACGTCGGGCCCAAAGCATAGACCATTTAGGTACATGGACCCTTCGGTTCTGGTTGTGTATGTATACAGGGTAAACGTCGCATGTTTGGAAGCGTTTAATTCGGCTCAGGGTTGAGGTCTTCTGATCGGTGGATCTTGCGCTTAAGATGTCTGACGCTCTCAGGCTCGAAGTAGCCACACAACCTTATGTACCTAGGGTTTAGGGTTTAGGGGTAACTTACATACTACGTATGGTCTTCCGGCCCAAAAAAAGGGTTCTCGGTTCGGTTCGGTTAGGTTCGCGTGAACCGGATGGAACCGGTTGAGAGGTTCGTGCGGTTCGGTTCGCATGCGGTTCGGTTCGCGGTTCGCTGCGGTTCGGGGGGTTTGAAACACCGGCCGTCCGCAT
This sequence comes from Symbiodinium sp. clade A Y106, assembly GCA_003297005.1. Lineage (NCBI taxonomy): Eukaryota > Dinophyceae > Suessiales > Symbiodiniaceae > Symbiodinium > Symbiodinium sp. clade A. Next base: position 138,215 of record BGNK01000771.1, on the reverse strand, counting down.
CCAAGCATGTGAACGACCACTGAGCTATGGCGGCTTTGCGCTTGAGAGGCTTGGAAAACATCCAAAAAGGTACCTTTTTCCGGTCCGGAACGAAAAACGGTACCTTTTTGGGCTTGAGAGGCTTGGAACACACCGAAAAAGGTACCTTTTTTTTCCAGTCCGCAACGAAAACTGGTTTTCAAGCGTTCTCCAAAAAATCGCGGTTCCGGGTGGGCGGGAGGACCCAAATGACACCCCCGGGGATTGAGCCCGCCAGCTTTCCTCAAAGGGTGATGAGGCAACGGTCTTTTCCACTCAGCTAAATTGGGCTTGACTGACATTCGCCCTCCGGGCAAATATTCCGTTTCGTGAGGGACGGTGGGGTCGGCTTGGTTTCGGGCTGTTGTGAGGGTTTTGGGGGCTCGTGGGGAAGGTATCTTTGTTGGGCTTGAGAGGCTTGGAAAACGCCGAAAAAGGACCTTTTTTGGGCTTGAGGCTTGGAAAACACCGAAAAAGGTGCCGTCCGGAACGAAAAAGGTACTTGTTTTGGGTTTGAGAGGCTTGGATAACACCGAAAAAGGTACCTTCCCCGGAACGAAAAAGGTACCTTTTTTGGGCTTGAGAGGCTTGGAAAACACCGAAAAAGGTATTTTCTCCGGTCCGCAACGAAAAAGGTACCTTTTTTGGGCTTGAGAGGCTTGGAAAACACAGAAAAAGGTACCTTTTTCCATTCCAAAACGAAAAAGGTATTTTTTTTGGGCTTCAAAGGCTTGGAACGGAACGCAGAAGGTACCTTTTTTGGGCTGGAGCTTGGAAAACACCGAAAAAGGTACCTTTTTCCGGTCCGGAACGAAAAAGGACCTTTGTTGGGCTTGCGAGGCTTGGAAAACACCGAAAAAGGTACCTTTATTTTGCCCGAAACGAAAAGAAAAAGGTGCCTTTTTGGGGCTTGAGAGTTGGAAAACACCGAAAAAGGTACCTTTTTCCGGTCTGGGCCGAAAAAGTACGTTATTTGGGCTTGAGAGGCTTGGAAAACACTGAAAAAGGTACCTTTTTCCGGGAAAACACCGAAAAAGGTACCTTTTTCCGTCCGGAACGAAAAAGGTACATTTTTTGGGTCTGTTTCCGGTCCGGAACGAAAAAGGTACTTTTTTTCTGTGAAATCTAATCGTATGTCCGCATATTTAAAAAGCGTTGCTGTAGTACTAGTACTAGTACTAGTACCAGTACTAGTACTAGTACTAGTACTAGTACTAGTACTAGTAGTAGTAGTAGTAGTAGTAGTAGTAGTAGTAGCGGTAGTAGCGGTAGTGGTAGTGGTCGTGGTGGTGGTAGTGGTAGTGGTAGTGGTAGTGGTAAGGAATAGGAGTAGAAGTAGTAATAACAGTAGTAATAGAGATCGCGGTTCGGTTCGGTTCGGTTTGCATAAGTTGGCGGTTCGTGCGGTTCGGTTCGCGGTTCGCGCGGTTCGCTGCGGTTCGGTTCGTCGCGGTTCGGTTCCTGCGGTTCGGTTCGGTTCCACGGGCTTCCTGAAAATGTAAAACAAAAAAACAATATTTTGAGGATCGGTAAAAGCTCCTGCTGCTTTCAGGAGGAGGCAGCAATGTCGTCGGCACCAGCATCTGCGGAGGAGTAGGGGCCTTAATGATCCATTGTGGGAGTCCCCGAAAAGTAGGGCTACCTTGTTTGGGGGTCCTTATAATACGGATCCGACTACTTAGGGTACTATATTCGGGTCCCCTATTTGCGGAAACTCCTATGCAGAGCTTGCATTCGCCACCCCCTGTTCTGTCAGGGAGAAGTTTGGGGCTCATACCGTTTAGGTGTTGGGGATTAAGCTTAAGGTCTGGGAGTTTAGGGGTTAGGGCTTCGTGTAAACCTTTGATTAGTAAACTTCTCATCCTTCAGGACATTAGAACCAAGGTCTTACAATCCTTCTCCAGGGGTGTACATGTTTGGGTGTGCAGAGTTACGCAAAGCTCAGCATTTAGTATAGTGTCAAGGTCTATAAGAGCAACCTGGACCCCGAAAGTCCGTAACCTGAGAGCGCACAGTCTAAATCTTAACTTTCCCCGACCCAAACCGCCGAATTTAGCTTTGAATTATACCCCTGGACCCACCCAAAACTAACCCACCAATATAGCTAGCGCTGCGGGTCTTGGTGCAGAGCTCAGGCGCGGGTTTGGGTTACGAGTTCACTGAAATTCTGAAACATACAAGAGCAGCCTGGCCCCAAAAGCCATTCAGGGAAAGAGCCAAACCACCAACAAGGCTTGACTGCTCCAGACAGCATATCGTGCCGAAGCCCAGCCCTAACCCTACCCAAACCCTAAACCCTAAACCTAACCCTAAACCCACCTGAAAACCTAACACTTAAGCTTTAATAGCCTAATACCTAAACCCTGAAACCTCGGCTGCTAATGATATCGGCCCTGATCGAGCGATTGAACACGCGAAACGCTGGAGCCAGAAGGTTCTTATCCGGCTACAGAACCGACCAGAGCAGTCGCAAAGATCTTCAAGACTTACTTATTCCTCTCCGGACTGAATCATCAACGCAGCAGTTTCAAGGTTGCGCGAAGCTCGGCATGACAATGACACAGTCAACGGGATTTCAGGCAAGTCCCCTCATTCGCGAATGGCCCTGAGAATCTTGTCCAAGATCGAAGACCGAGAAGGAAGCGTGACTCCGGAGACGCAGGAGATGAGTCTGAGGACTGTGTATGTCTAACTTTGGCGTTCTCTTCTCATGAGCGATTTCTCTGAAACTCGAAATCGAATCAGTGGGGCTTGATCTTACCCGCAGCTGTAGTCGTCGGCTGTCGAATGGGCACGGGTCAACGACCATGGGAACGACCCTAAACCCTAAACCCTAGACCCTCTCTCCTATCCTTCCGGTGCAATGAAAAAGATTGAGACTGAGTGGCTGTGAGTTGGCATGAACCTATCTGCCCTTGTTGTTTAAGGCATCCTTCTGCAGTCACCCGGACTGTGCACTTCGGGCATGAGGAAGTTTTGTTCCGGAGCGAATTCGGTCAGTACTTGAGCTCCGAGGGTATCTGTAGGATATAGAGTCTCTGGTTACCTGTTTTGCCCAATTGGAAGCTCGGCGGAGGTGCCTCAGAGACTTGTTTTCAGGGTTCGGTTGGGGTGGAGGGTCAAAAGGAAGTACTCGCAGTCGGGAGGCTCCTGGACCTTGGCTCCCCCGACCTCGGGATTCCGAGAGCAACCTGCAGTTGGAAAAGGGCTCGCCAAAAAGCTAAAACAACAAAAAACTGATGACAGCCTAGAATTCTTGAGCCAAGGCCGTCGAACTTCACGGTGACGCAGCTGCTGAGTGTGCCAAGCCCGGGGGGGATTTTGCTGGCCCGAGGTAGTATGATGGAGACCCCTTCAAGGGGACCTTTCTTCTGGCTCTCTTAAAAGGGACCTTATTGACTGAGAGTGTCTACATCCTCAAGGGTCCCCCAAATCCTAGCTCGGATTTGGGGAGGGGGTGGGGGGTGGCGTGGCAGGGTTTAGGGTGTAGTCATAGTCTTGTTCCAAAGGTACCCAGCAACTCGTGTTTAGGATTTGTCGATTCATATATTTGGAGGTATGTGATTATCAGGTACCTGGATCTTCAGTCTTCGTCTTGCTAAATAAGAATCAGAAGCTGCTCAAGTTCAGGGGTCCTGGGTGGTGGGGTTTTGGGTTTAGGGCTTAGGATACTGCATCATCCGATGCTTTGGTTGTCGTGCGCTGAAGCAGCTTTATATTTTTCGGTAGGCTTATGAATCTGGCTGGTTGATCTGCTTCCCGGGTCTGGGTTGTATGCTCCCTCGGTAGGCCTGTTGCTTCCTGGGTTCTGGAATTCTTTCCCAATGTTCAAACACCCGTTTCCAAATAGCACACAGTAGGTGCTCTTTGTATACTTGGAGCTTTTTGCGCAAAAAACCCTAAACTCTGAACCCTAATCCCTGAAAGCCCTAAACCTTAAACCCTAAACCTAAGCCGTTGGCACATTCATTATAAAGGTCAACGGTCAGGGGGATGTTCTCGGCATTTGGATCTGACACCCCTCGCCCAAGCCCTGAACTCCAATATGGGGGGTGCCAAACCCTATACCCACGGGCTCCTCAGTAGTTCCTATTCGGGATCACCTTTATAGGATTCTAAATATGAACCCCAAAAAGGACCTACTATGGAGCCTTTAGGCTACGACCTGAACGGGGTCTTCTTGTATGCTCCAAGGCTTATAGTAGAACCCAGAAAGTTGGAACATCCTTGTCCTCATGCCTTTAAGGTAAAGTATAGGGAATCCCAGCATTAATCATCCTCAAGCCATGTTCCAACTTTCCGGGGTTCACCGTAGTAAGTTAGTATGTGGGATCTTGTCGTTTTCTGCAGGGTTGACGGCATCTTTTTTTGTTCGCAGCGGTGTGGATTTCGCGGCGGTGTGGAGACATGACCGAGATGCCGTCGCTGCGATGATGCAGCAATTCAAGAACCATCATCCGCCATCTCTTGTTGAAGAGTTTGGCGCCAGTCTTCCATGTAATTGTCTGAGCAAGGCATTGACTTGCCTCTGCACTTGACCACTTCAGTAGAGATTCTTTGGCCGTCTGACGGCGAATGTATCGAAAATCAGTGCTGGCGGGCCTGGTTGTCTTGCTGCTTTGGTGGGGCTAGTCGAGCCAATGGCTAGGCCTGAGCACTTGCGGCAGGTTCAGCAAGGGGAAGCAAGTTCCCTACCGTCCTTAAGTGGCTACACCTCGCAACCCTCGCGGATGAGCTGCAAAAAACAAATTTAAGAAGCAAAGAAAGTTAGAGTAATGCCCACTAGACACCAAGCCAGCGAACGCCTTCAATGCCTAAACCCGAAAACCCTTAATTACATGCCTAAAGTTCCAGGCCACTAGACCCTCAGCCCCCAAACTTAGACCCCAGAGAAACATGCAGCTTAAATCAGAAATCTCCGAGAGAAATAAGTCCAACCACAGACTGAAACATATACGCTAAAGTGCTGAGAAAGGCCCTTCAGCCCCGAAACATAACCCCAAACTTTTAACCCCTAAGCCTTAATCTGGCCTTAAACCTTATACAGGCTTAAACCCTAACCCTAACCCTTCCCTGAAAAGGTTAAAGTGCCATATTCCAATGAAACCCCTAAACAGCGTAGAAAGCAGCGCAGATGCTTTCCAAAGCGTTCAATACCGAGACACCCTATAAACCCTGCCCCTAAGGGTCCAAGTACCTAATTATAAGTTACCTAAGTACCTAATTATTGGGTCCTTTGGACCCTTAAATTGCAAGCCGGCCCCAAAACCCTAGAAGCCGAAACCCTGACCCCTAAACCAACCCCCAAAAAGCCTCAACGACGGCAGGTGCTTTCCAAAGCCTTCAGCCGAGATTTGAACCCTAAACCCCTTATCAACCCTAAACTTGAAAACCCCAAACCCTGAACTCCTAAACCCTCAACCCTAAATCCCTAAGCCCTAAAAGGTGCTTTCCAAAGCCTTCAGCCCCGAGACGTCGGGCTCTGGTCCGCCCACAACCTCGGCACCTGCGCAGCTCGTGGGCGCTGTCTGGAACTCGGTGCGTTTTGGGGTTTAGGGGCTTAAGGTTTGGGGTTTAGGGGTTTAGGGTTTAGGGTTTGGGAACTCTTAGGGTTCCAAAGGACCCAAGAGTTAGGTACTTCGGTTTCGGATAGTAGTTATGTAGGTTTCTATTTTGGAGAGTATATGTGGGCGCTGCCTGGAACTCGGTGTGTTATCGGCTTTCAGGTTTAGGGGCTTGGGGGTTTAGGGTTTAGGGCTTTGTTGTTTAGGGTTTAAGGTTTAGGTTCTAAGGTTTGGGCTTCAGATCTTTATAGCTTTATGTAGAGCTTTATGGTTTCAATTATTTCTGGTTGCAGAGTTTTAGGACCTAGCGGGTTTAGGGTCTTAGAGTTACAGTTTCAATAGGGTTTAGGATGGTTTAGGCTTCCGCGTTTTGAGTTTATAGTTAATGCGGTATCTGTTGCTTTAGGCATTTTCAAGCCTTGTTTCATTTGAGGTTTTCCGGGTAGTTAATTCCGGGAAATGTGATTTGCTTGGCCTGGTGTTTTTGGCTTGTCTAACTGTCAAGTTACGGCTTAGAAGTGGATGTACTGGCTCGCCGAAGCTTATGTATTAAGATGCGGTACTTGTACTTGGCAATATAAGCTATTCCGTCAGGCTTTAGGGTTCAGGAGGATTGGCCGAACAACCGGGGCCCTGTACGTCCGACTGTACGAAGCACCCGGCAGACCTCCTCTGGCTGGAGTCCTGCAGGAGGCGATCCACACTCGAATGGCCAGCTGTGCAGCTGTCCGAGCTAAGTGGACAAGGACCAGCTTGTGGCCTAGGTCGTTACCGGGGATGCCGTCGGACTATCTGACATGGATTTCCTTGATGACAGCTGCTGCAGCGATGGCCTGGCTTTGTTCATGGTGATGACACATGACAATGTGGTGCTTGTCGACCCCCAAGCTTCAACACTCTCAAACTGCTTGAACCCTAGTATTTTTATGGGATTTCATAATCCACGCGGCGCAGATAGAATGTTCGTTCGCTCAACCCATACTAAAATCAGGACACTGAGGCGGTTTTGGCTTCGGAAAACTGCAAAACAATCTTCAACGGGAATATCGACTGATTCAATAAAGCCTCCATGAACACCCAAGTCTAGTGAACACATGCTGTTCTAAACCCCCAAAAGACTCATCTAACCCGCCATAAACCCCTTTTAATCCCTGCAGGATCTTTATCATCTTATAACCTTACACTCATTTAGACCCAAAAAAGATGCACCCAAACTGCCAAACCCATGTAGAACCCGTCCAGACCCCTCGAAGATCCAAGCCCTAGCACAGCTACCCGAATTAAACCCTAAAACACTTCCCATCAATCGAACTTGACCCAAAACCCTAGATGCTAAACCCCGCAATCCCTAAACTCTAAAACCCCATACTCCATAAACCCGAAACCCGAAACCCTTAAACAAACACATAAACCCTGTTAAAGCTTATTCCGAGGTCCATAAACCTCGTAAACCCTGAACTCTAAGTTGCCCTATAAACCCTAAAACAGTTGTGAAAAAAACATACACCCTGTTAAAGCTCATTTCAAGGTCCGGACCTTGAGCGCTTCGGAGGATGCCGAGCCAGGGGGCAGCGCCGGCGCGATGCGGATGTTCAAGCGCAGCTTGCCAGGACCCTCCTTGGACCCTCAAATAGACGAAGATGCTCCCAAATAAGGGGCATTTAGGGTTTAATAGAGGGTAGATGAGGGTCTATCTAAGTCTAGGTGTTGAGGAAATGCAAGACTAGGGGGCTTAGGGTTTAGCGGTGTTGGGTTTGGGGTCAAGGGTTGAGGGTTTTCGGGGTTTTGTGGTCTGGGTCCTTGAAGGCTTCCTCCATTGGAGGGGAGAGGAAATGAGGATTTGAAGCTTTTTTGTCAAGGTTCCTGCACAGCCTCTATAATTAATGTGTTCTATGAGGGTTGTCTAGGAGCTTCGGGTTTGAGGTTTAGGGCCAGGTTCTGGGTTTAGGGGTTCTGCAAGAGTTCTATAAGGGGCAGTGTATTGTAACGGATCTTACAGGGTTTGGGTTTCTTAAGGTTTTTTAGTTTAGAGATGTCCCACAGCATACCTTTCTGTTAATATTAAGGGCTCCACTAAGGTTTCTATAAGGGCTATCACAATGGGGTACGTGTTGAGCAATTTATGTTTAGGCGTTCAGGGTATTAGGGTTTGCGAGGTTCACGGGTCCGGTTTTGGGGTTTAGAAAAATCAGGTTTAAGGGTTTAGAGTTACTGGGCTTCGGTAGTTTAGGCTTGGGATTTAGGTTAAGCTTTAGTGTTGAGAAGAGGGTTAAGGTTTGTTTTAATACGGGACGGAATCAAGGATCCTTATTATTATAGGGTTTGCGGGCTTAGAAAATAAATATGGGCTTGCTTCTGGCATTTGCCAGATTATTCATGAGTTCCATGGGGCCTAGACTGCTAAACCCTAGCAGCGTAAACACAAGAGGCAAAAAGTGGGCGAACAAAAAACACCTAGGAACTTCTGAAACCCGAACCATTTCGCATTCAGCTGTTTGCCCGCCGCGACTGAGGCCTCTACAGCAGCCTGGCCGTATTATGAGGTTATCAGGCGGACTCCCTTGATGTTTGCCTTTAGTGCTGTTGGGGTCGGAATATTTTGGTGTGGTTTTATGATTTATGGGCTTTACAGTTTGAGGTCCATCATGTAGTATATACTGCGTGCGCGAGGGTTCAGGGCATAAAGGTGTGGAAGGTCTACGGTCATAATAATAAGCCCACACCCCAGATGTACTCAACAAGTGAGCACGGCCCAACCCTAAGCCCCATAAATCTTGAACCCTATACCCATACCTGGACCCCACAAAACCCAGCTTCTTAAGAATTGACTTGCATCATAAGTTCATCATAAGGAGCCCGACAAGGTAGGATGTTCGGGCTTGAAGTAAGCCCAAAATTTAGACAGCCTAAATCCAAATCCCTACCCAAAGGGTCCAAGTACCGAATAATCATATACTCTCCAAAATCCTATACTACATAACTACTATTTAAAAGACCGAGTACCTAGTTATTGGGGCCCTTGGACCCTTGGGGTTACGCCTTGAACAACCCTTTACGTCGTTTTTTTAAATTGTTCTGCGCCTCAGAGCTCCAATCATACCACGACGGCTGAAGTCAAAACTCGCAATCCGGCCCTTCGGGTTTAGGGTTTAGGGTCTAGGTTTTAGGGGTTTAGGGGTTTAGGGGTTTGGGGTTTAGGGGTCAGGAGCTTCGGGTTTAGGGTTTATTCTAAGGACTCATACTTCCAGGCTTTTGTAGCTTTGGGGGCCGAAGCACCGACCTTTGTTCACGCTTTCGATCAAGGTTGCCATCATCCCACCCTAAAACCATATAAGCCCTATACACCAAGAGGGTCCATATACACTACTATTATGGTTAATATGGAATTAGGCCCCAAAAATCGTAATCGGGATGGTCTTTGGGAACTGATTCCATAATGGTAGTATATATGGACCCTCTGGGACAGTTGTCTTCCACCATGTTGCCTCGTTGTCTATCCTATCGGCTTCGATTGCAGTGCGACTTTTTGGGGTGACTACTTTGGGGCCTAGGGCTTTAGCTTTAGCGTTTATCATAGGGACCCTTAGGGGCTGTACTTCCTTAAATAGGTCTTATTAGGTCCTTATTATGGGAATTAAGGCCCCCTACCCCCCCTCCCTCTACCCCCCTAAGGGTCCCTATGAGTTTAGGGCTGGGGGGCTTGAGGCTTTAGTGTTTGGGTTTATATATGTCTACTATATATATATATACATATCTACATATATTTATATACAGATATGTATGTGTGTATATAAATATGTGTGTATATATGTGTATATATATACGTATGTATTTATGTATAGTGGCATACCAACATCGTGTTGCAGAGAGTGTAGGGTCGTGGGCAAATAGGGGGGGGGAGGGTAACGTTAGGATCGCTCGTGTAATCCTTATTACGGGAGGTGAGCTTATGAATCTGGGATCGAATTTACTGGGTGGTGCCTTTGCTCATAGCATCGTTTACAAAAATGCTTCATCCGACACCTCAGCAACAAGATCTGAAACCCGGTGCTACTATTACTATGACCAATAACACTCTGCATTCAGAATATGACTAATCACGGCTATGATAGGTATTGTAATTCTGCGATGATTGTCATGCGTACTACGAGTATTATCTTTGCAGCTATTGTTGTTATCAGCACCATTAAAGGCACTGGTGTTGCTGCCGTTATTGTTATCAGCACTGTTGGCATTATCCTTCTTTCTACAAACATTATTAACTTACGTGTCATTATTGTGTTTACTACTAAAAAATTATATAGCTACCATCATCATAGTTGATCATCGCTATGGTTATAGTATTAGTATACCATTGGAACTGGCTCGGTTAGTCATTCTTCGTTTCTCTAGCGTTATTATTGCCAACATTACCTGTACATACCTGTACTGCTCTATGTCTTAACTCCCCTGTATATTCTTATGGTTAGTGTTAGTATGCTTTGTGTTCTTGTCGGCTTTTGCGGTCCTATTGGCATTATAGTTGTGTGGTTCTTACTAGTATCAGTTGTGTTGATTTTCTTGTGCTGAAGGCCACTATATTATTTTGAACCTCAGTCATCCGAGGCACTTACTCGGCAGTGCCTGCGGGTCCAACCGTGCAGGGCGCGGCTTACAAGCCTCTTAGCAGCCCCGATCTGGAGTTTCCACAGGTTTCCTAGCGGTTTAAGCGAGTTTTCAGGGTTTAGGGTTTAGGGCCTAGGGTTTAGGGAAAGTTTTTAAGGCCTCCTATAAGGTTTTGCAAGCCAGCTAGCCCCGAGCTGGAGTTTCATATGGGTTTCATACAGGCGTCGTAAGGGCTTCAGAGGGCTTTATTGGCCCTTCAGGGCTCTAAAGCCAGCTCTTGTGAGCTACAGGTCCTTACAGGTACTGGCAGGGTTTAGGGCTTTCAGCTCAAGGTTCGGGGTTCAGAGTATTTGGGCTTTTGGAGGGTGTTTTGCAGCCCTGCGGTGGAGTTCGTCGACCGTTGTGAGGGTTTCATAGGGGTTCATGGGGCTTCATTGGGGTTTTCATAAGGTTTTCCAGGGTTTGTTCAGTAATTTTTGTTAGGGGTTGCTTCTCTTATAGGGTTTAGGTTAAGAGTTCATGGCATGAGAGTCAGGGCCAGGGTGTGGGTTCTTTTGGTTTCATCATGTTTCTCTACAGGTTTCAGAGGGGTTTTACACGCTTGTAGGTCGTCGTCGTTGTTGTTGTTGTTGGTGTTGCTGGTGTTGTTGGTGTTGTTGGTGTTGGTGCTGTTGTTGTTGTCGTTGGTGGTGGTGGTGGTGGTGGTGGTGGTGGTGGTGGGGGTGGTGGGGGTGGGGGGGGGGGGGGGGGGGGGGGGGGGGGGGGGGGGGGGGGGGGGGGGGGGNTGGTGGTGGTGGTGGTGTTGGTGTTGTTGTTGTCGTTGTTGTTGTTGTTGCCTTGTTATTGTTCTTGTTCTTGTTATTCTTGGTATTCTTGTTCTTCTTTTTGTTGTTGTTGCTGTTGCTGTTGCTGTTGCTGTTGCTGTTGCTGTTGCTGTTGCTGTTGTTGTTGTTGGTGGTGGTGTTGGTGTTGGTGTTGGTGTTGGTGTTGGTGTTGTTGTTGTTGTTGATGTTGTTGTTGTTGTTGTTGTGGTTGTTGTTGTTGTGGTTGTTGTTGTTGCTGTTGCTGTTGCTGTTGCTGTTGCTGTTGTTGTTGTTGTTGGTGGTGGTGTTGGTGTTGGTGTTGGTGTTGGTGTGGGTTTTGGTGTTGGTGTTGGTGTTGGTGTTGTTGTTGTTGTTGTTGTTGTTATGGTTGTGGTTGTGGTTGTGGTTGTGGTTGTTGTTGTTGTTGTTTTTTAAGTGTCCCATGAAGGGAAACATTTTGCATGTTATAGGGGTACCTGTTGTAATCCCGTAGACGTGCACCAAGCCTAAAGGCTTGCTCCAGGGCTTCGTGAGGTTATTGTAGGAATTTTGTGGGGACGGTAGATCCGATAAAGAAGGTTGTCACAGGGTTCTATCGGACTTGAGTAGGACTTTAGTCTATTATTCAATAGGGAACTATGCTTTTAGGGTTTGGGATCAATAGGACTTTGACTTTAGGATTGAGGGATAGGATTTTTTGGATTTCATGGGGCTCAAAGGTTTCGCAGTTTGGGATCGGATATGAGTTGAATTGTAGGTAGTTAGGGAGTCAGGGCTACAGTTTGGGTTTTAGGGTTTTCGGGTTCAGGCTTTGGGGTGGCTTAGGGGTTTTACGGCTTTAGACTTAAGCTCTGGGTTTAGGGCTTTTAGGGCTTAGAGGGCTTAGGATGGCAAGCCTGCTTGGACACGGGAGCCTGTTGTCACACTACGGAGCAACCAATCCCAAACACTATAAGCCCCAGAACCCTAAAGGACCTAAAGTCGCAAGGCCCCAAAACCAAAACCCAAGCCCATGTCACTGAGCCCTAAAGCCTATTCGGCAACTCAAGAAAGCCTCAATACCCCTCGAGAAGCTTACGAAAGGAACCCTAAACCACATAAACACCACACAAAAAAACGAAAGTCCTAAACCTTAAACCGACACCCTGGACCCTAAGCTTTAGTTCAATCCTAAACCCTGAAAACTAAACCTACACCCGGAAAGTCATCCGTGATCCTTCACCCGGCCTTGAGGCATGCGGGAACCTCTCGCGAGTTGGGCCGCGACTCCTGATGCGCACTAGGAGCCTTAGCAAGCCAAAATGTAGTTTTCAAAGCGGGCGTTAATGTAATAGAACAAAACCCAGCAGGAAGAATGGTCGTAATGATACTGGTACATTGGAGATTTCGAAGAATAGTAATAAACCTAAGGTGGTTTTGGTAGAGCATTAGTCTGCTCTACTTGTAAAGGGACTCAATGGGGTACCCGTTAGCTGGTAAGAGGTAGCATTCAGAGGTAGCATTCACTCAGACCTTCATATCACTACAGACCCCGCTCCTTCAAGGGCCAGAACGCCCGTAGGTTTAGGGTGCAGGGTTTAACCTTAAGCCCTTTTGGCCTTTGCAGGGTTTGGGTTTGGGCCTGAGGGCGATCAGGGCGCAAGGTTTAGGGTTTAGGGTTGATTGGGTTTGGGTTTCCGGCGTCATTGGTTTTGGGGCTTGGGGTATTTGGCTAAAAACCGACCAATAACTACTTCTCCGGAGATCTCCGACAGTATACTCCGACTGGAGTTACAGCATCTGCTAAAGGTGAGGGCTGCAGTTCACATAGAGGTGTTTCGAGCTTCGGTGTACTATGGGCCTGAAGATAGTAGGGCATTGGGGCTTTCCGCTTTGTCGCTTTAATTGCTTGCCTTATCAGATGTATAGTGTTTACTTTCTGTTGGTGTCCCTAATATATATATATATATATATATATATATATATACGTATATCTGTACATATATGTATATATATACACATGCTACCCCCCCCAAAGATCTATGCTGTTTTACTCTTTGCTGTGCTTTCTTTGGGGGGGGTAACATACATACATATATATATATGTATACGTGTATACATATATACATATATATATATATATAGATATACATAGGCTTATGGGGTTTGGGGTGTTAGGGTAGTTGGGGCTTTTTGGCTCAGGGCCTTGCGGCGTTTAGGGTTTAGAGTGTCGTATTAGAGTTGAGATGACGGCCAAGCCCTAAATTAGACATCAGAAGTCATACATCCTGAGATTCTCTATCCCAATGCTAAAAATATCACAAAAACTGCGAAAACAACAATAGCAATAATTCAATAATCATAATAGTTCATAACAACAGTACTAATGCTGAGAATGATACTATTAATCATAACGGGCCCATGCAGTATGTTATACAGGGGTGAAGAATTCATGCCGGTGCATTCATCGTCGATTTTCCCGTCTGTCATCCTGCCTCACACCTCGGACAAAAAAGCCCGGAGAGAGGGGCCAAAGCTGTGATGATATCCAGGGAGCACACAGAGAAGGTCCCAAGTGCATGGGGGTGAGAATTCTCCTCACCACCGAAATTCTGAAACCCGCATACGCTCAATGGTTGCAAAGTAGTGCAAAGTAAGGCCTTTCACGTCAGTCCCACTCGTACCCAGCAAGCCCCGCACCCTTACATCATACTGGGCCCTTTTTATCTTAATGAAAGGTTGTTGTTGTGGGGCTTTCCAGTAAGGGTTAAGAGCCGGCCAGGTTAAGGGTTTAGAATAAAGACTCTGCACCTTGAGGTTCGGGATTCAGGGTTCTGTATGGGTTGTGTAGGTGCATGTATGCTTTCAGGCTTTCGACAACTACAAGATGTGTAAACCGAGCAACAAGCTAGGCCATCAGTCCTTAACGTGCGTACGTAACAATTTTCGCTGCCTGATGTTCTTGGGACCCGTTCGGGACATTTCTTCGGGGCTGCTCATGCACTCCAATCTGAAACAAAAAATGTGGTCCTGTCATACACGGGTTCTATATGGTGCTGTGGGGCCATTGGGTTGTTGTAGTCTGTTAAATGGGGGTGCAGGATTTAAGGCTTAGGCAGAGGAGCGTACTGGGCTTTCAGGCTCACTCTTCTAGATCAAGAGTCTCTGGGCGTTGAAATGTTATCTGGCCAGTAAGCATGCAACCGTAAACCCTCACTCCTGACTCCGTAGTGTAGAGGTCGGAACAATGACTTATATCTTCCTTTATAGCTTTTCTATGTTTTAATTTACACCAGAACCCTATTGGGACACTACACTAGAGCCTTCCCTCAACTTTTCAACCCTAGATGCCAAGCCCATGGATCATTTGTTTTAGCATGCCGTTCGTCTCGCACTTGACACTGCATGTTAGGAACCCTACACGCTACCTTTAACCACCAAACCCTATGTTCTTGTAGTGCCTATAAATTCGAAGTAGGGTCTGCAATAGGAGCCTACAAGAACGTGGGTTACGGAAGTTTAAGGTAGATCCCAAGTCGTACAGTTACCTCGGTGCGAAGCGCAGCTAGGGTCTGGTACTGTGTAGTCTTTCCAACAAGAGTATCCAACTTAAGGCAGCAGCAACAGTACTGTAGGGAAAAAGAGAGTATATAGTGGAGTATTGATTGCGGCAGCAACAAAAAGCAAGATGCATCTTGTGCTGGCAGTCTCTGCCATACCACTCGTCAATGCGCAATCAAAATAAAAAAACCCTAGAAGACCTGATGAAGCCCAATTTACCCCGTGGTAGGTTATCCTGTTATGTGTACAATTTAACTCATATATCCATGTGCATATTGATATTTATAAGGGGTATTGTGACACATCGCCAAAACCCGCCCTTGTACTCCAAGCTTTCAATTAATCCAACACATCGCAACAGGCGGCATGTTGCAGCAAGCAGCTCGACAGCCAGAGGGTTGCAGCAAGGGGCTTTGCGTGATGGCTGCGCATGGTAAGTATGACCCGCAAACCCCAAAACCCTAGCACCCTAAGCCCGAAACCCTGAATCCGAACACCCCCCCCAGAAACAAAAAAAATCTCTGGACTCACAGTTCCATTCAAGTTTGTCGCAACAACGCTAAAGGCCAAACCATCAAATCTCCATCCTACACGGTAGACGCAGCTCATGAAGTCTCTTGCTCCTGCCTTGTGGAGCCAACAGTCGAGCAACTTTTGAGTGCTCTGCGTATAGCTGTTGAGCCAACATGTACAGAAAGGCGGGCACAGATGTGTCCCGCACCGGGTGAATTCGATCCCCGGCGCAAACAGCTCGCAACCTGCTTGGGGTCTTTCTAAGTTTATACATAGCACAGAACCTTTGCAGCAGGATCCAGAACGCAGTCATATGTAATTACCTCATGTGTGTGTGCACTAGCTATCCAAATCTTAATGTGTTATCCACCATTGTGGTACCGCGGGACTCAGCTCTGCGACTCCGAGCGTAATTTTTGTAGCCTATCAGGAATCAGGCGCCATGTACCTATATTTATGCTTAGGCCTTCAAGGGGCTCCTATATAGGACTTAGGCCTTAAAGGGCCTCCTATATAGGTACTCTAAGGCCTAAGTTTGTACCACACAAGCATGTGGAGCTTCAGGGTCAGCGGGGTTTTGCTTCTACACCGCTTGCCATGTGCCCCTGAGGGCCCGGTAAGGGATGAGCTACTTGAAGGATCATGGGACTTAGTAACTAGGGTTATAATGAAGGTAACTACACTTATAACTACTCATAACCCCAATTAAGGTACTTATAACTTTACTTACTAAAGTCCCATGATCCTCCAAGTAAGATCCTCAGCCGTGCCAACGTAGAATCCATCCTTCCGAGGCCACTGTTGGTTCGCAGAGTCTCCGATTTTAGGATCTTGCTATTTAAGGTACTAAATTAGGGTCCCCTAATTTTCGGAAACTCCCATAAAGAGTAACAGAAGTCTCAGTCTCTGTTTGTTTTGGGTGTATGACGTCTAAGGCTTAGGATGCTTTGCGATATAGATTTGCTGGGTACTTTACTTGGCAAGTCCTGCATCCGAAGCAGCGGGTGGGCGTCGACAGCGCTGCACGCGGCACTCTTGCTTGCCCCAGAAGGGTCGTCAAGCCTGGGTCGTGAGATTCGCACCAAGCGCACACGGTGAAAAGCTGTCTGGACTCCGGGTGCTGTTGCTCAAGATGTCTGCATGCGTGATCGCAGACCTTAGAAGGTTTAGGGTTTCGGTTGCCTTATGTGGGGGTTCTGTCTGAGGGCCTAGATTCAGTTATGAGGTTCGCAGCGTGACGCGTAGGTTCCAGGTTCGAGCCTAAGCCTTACACGTCTCTGTACCGGCACCGAAAACCTGACCCTGGTAACTTTATTTTAACTATTCTGAGCCCTCAACTCCGAAACCGTAACGCTGAACTTATGTTCAGGGGCTTTGGGGTTGGACTCAGGGTACAATATTGCTCTGTAAAACGATCTGGTAAGTACCGTTCCCACCTTATAGTGCCGACATAGTTATTCTAGAATGTACCCCAATTTTTCTTGTTGGCCTTAACCCTAAACTCCGAAACCCACACCCTAAGCCCAATCCTCACGCCCTAAACTCCATTTCCCCAAACCTCAAGCCTCAAACCCTAAACCCTTCAGTGCACAGCCAAAACCCCACGCAGATCAACTCTACTCTCTTGAACGACCTCTTGCTGGCGATCGGCTCCATCCTCTTCGTGATTTTCTATCTTCGGGCTCGGTTTAGGGTTTAGGGCTAAGGGCTTCTAGGGTGTAGGGTTTAGGGTTCAGACCTATCATCGCGCTCGGCCCAGTTACTGACTCATGGCTTAGGTTTAGGGAGTGAGGTATCAATACGATCGGCTTCAACATCGTAGTCGTCGTGTCCAGCCCCTAAGCCATATCCCTTTATTAATCCCTAAACCCCTGAACCCTGAACCCTAAACCCCTAAACCCTAAACCGGGGGGTTTCGATTCTGTAGCCGGGTCCATAGTCAGCTGTACAGGGCTTTGAACGTTGCATCGGATTCTGTGCTGCTTCAGCAGTCTTGGGGAGTGGTTCAGCCTGGAGTCGAACTGCGATCAAGATGAAAGAAGCACCAGGAATTGTCAGGACATCTTTTGGTCTTGGGTCTATTGAGTCGAAATCTTCAAGCATACACGGTCGGCCTATGCCGCCAAAGATTCAGAGGATGACGAAAACCCAGGAGAGGTCTTAAACCGTGGCCAGACCCTCCGACGCTGTGAGTCCTTAAAGTGTTTTGACTCCAGTAGCCAAGCCCTGAACCCTAGGCCCTAACCCTCTCTTTGACAAGTTCAAGTATATGCCTTCAAACCCTACCTAAGACCGCGTAAAATCCTGTGGAAGCCCCTCTGTTCGATTCCGCAATGAAGTGTTGTGGAGCTGTCTGGGCAGATCCGCAATGGCACCTTAACACTGTTCTGATTCTAGTAGCACTAAGCCCTAGACCCTAGACCCTAAACCCCTTATTTATATCTCATTTCTTATTCTTTCAACGCATTCCTAAACTCTGTGGACAGATCCACACTGGCACCTGGTTGTTGAGCATCTCGTCCTTCTTCATCATCTTCACCTCAGCCGCACTCTCAGAGTGTTTAGGGTTTAGGGGTTCAGGGTTCATGAGTTTAGGGCTTCAGCTGCACTGAAAGGGGGCCAACTCTAGCAAGTCCGGTAGAGCCTTGCACGGGTCGGCTAAGGTTGGCTGACTTTTAATAATTTAATAAAGAAGAGGTACAAAAAGAAGCAGCGATAGTACTAACCGCAAGCAGCACGATAATGCTGCTGATCGTTTACTGGAGATCTGGGATGGGAGTGGAACTTAGGTGCTGTATAGCTTGTATAGCGATGGTGTAATATGGTCTGCAGGGATTCGAGGCTTGGAGGTTTAGCGTTTCAGGTTGGAGTTTGGAGGCGAGGGTTCAGGGGTTCGAGTTCAGGGCAAGGCAACTTTGGCCTGAAGTTATTTCCAGCATCATGGGCAGCAGAGAGTTTGCATGATGATGCGCTTCCTCATGAAGCAGGTGTTGCTCAACGACAGCTGGCAGAAGTAGTAGTCTTTGTCGCCGGCGTCGTTGTCGTCGTTGCTGTTTCTTCAAGTGCGTCTTGGGTTCCCTGTGCAGTTATGCACTACAAGGGTTTCATGGCTGTATCCGACCATTCAGAAGGAACTTCAGCTTTGCCCAGTGCAGGCATAATGGACTTCCGGACAACTGCCATTGTGTTTACCCTGATTCAAAGGTGTGGCTGCAGCCTCACAGCTTCGGGTCGGAATTCACAATTTTGTTTCGAAATTAGGGGACCCTAATCTAGTACCCCAAAAAAGTAGGGTCCTGATTATAAGGACCCCCCCCCCNCCCCCCCCCCCCCCCAAAAAAAAAAGGCCCCCCCTTATTTTCGGAAACTCCCACAAGGGTCGGGGCTCTGGTTGCTGTGTGCTGACTTCGGATGATGAATTTGACCTGCAAGGTGCCTTTGGCCTATGTCTGTACTCCGGCGGAGAAAGCAACGATTGCGTTCCGCCCACAGAGTTGCCAGCAGTAATCGTATCAGTCTATTATATACAACACGCATTGGATTAAGAAAGCATTTGTTAAGCTTTGTCATGTGTATCCGTATATATATATGTGTATATGTACGATAGTTCTGCCATAGAGAGAGAGTGTGTGTGTGCACATGTACACATGCAGCACATGGTATCTATGCACAGTACATACATGCATGCATGCTTGTGTATAAACCTAGGCTATAAGCCTAGATACCCACCCGACCACACGTATTTCCTGCTTCGTTCCTCGCTCCGAGTGCTTTCTCGAAGTGTCCATTCTCGCGACTTTGCACGGGGGGTTCACCGAATTGGCGGAGGTGATTTGCGTTACAGCCCAGCATCTAGAGTATACCCTAAACCCCTACACCCTATACCCCTAAATCCCTAAACCCTAAACCCTGAAGCTCTAAACCCGTAAAGCCGTAAACCCTAGTTAAACCCCTACGCCCTAAACCCCTAAATCCCTAAAGCCTAGCGTCTAGAGCCTAGAAGTCTGGAAGCCCATCCGGGCCCAGGCTCGTTTCTTGCGGTTCCGGTTTTGGGGATTCGCTCATCACGGCCCTTTCCCATAGTCTCCATTGCAATTAGTTGCTTGTTTGGCTGACTTGTTTTGAGAAAGGAACTCCTACACAGACTATAGGATGGACTCGGTGTCTTTGTTTTTTGGGGTTTGAGGGGTTTGTAAAACTGGAACTCCAACGCAGACTGAAATATGGTCTCGGTGTCCTTGCCATTTTGCTTTGGAGGGCCGTAGGTCTCAGGGAGTTTGGGAGCTGTCGGGTGTGTTAGGTTGAACTGCAAGCGCAAGGGAAGCCGAAGTAAGGGTCCATGTATATACCCAAATAGTATATACTTTGGGCCCAATGTATATAGGGAGTACTTTAAGGCAACAGTATATACTACTTGGGTACATGGACCCTTAGGGGGAACTGCGAACCATTCTTTAAGTCTGATTCGCAAGAGAAGAAATGTCAGCAGAACCGAGCTGCTGTTTAGGGTGCTTTTGTAGACCGGTATAAGCCCAAACCCTAAACCCTCAACCCCTAAACCCCTAAACCCTACGCAAAAACCCCTAAACCCCTAAACCCTAAACAAAAATCCCTAAACCCCTAAACCCTAACCCTGAATGCGAGCAGCACGAGGGATGCCGACAGTCCTTCGGGCATGTGTCTTGTGTAACACTCAGGATCCTTGCAATCTTTCCGGATCCTTGTTCGTATGTATGTAATGGTTTAGGGTTTAATTTTAGGGTTGTATGTAATGTATGTGGACCTTGAGGAGGCCTCATTCTAGAGCCACTTGTTGTCCAAACTCTGGATTGTTTGGGTACATGAGCCTTTGAGCCAAGTCCCAAGACCTAAACCCTAGACCCCTAAACCCTAAACCCTAAAAGGTCCTTCTTGTCAGTGTTCCTCATCACGGGAATTGGCTGTGACGTGGTGTTACCTCCTCAGGCTTGCTTTGTGGCAACTACGGCAGGTTGGGGTAGTGTTGAGGGTTTCCCTTCAGATCCTTTTAAATCCTAAACCCTAAACCCTTAAACCCTAGACCATAACATAAAAGCCTTAATAATTGCCTGATTACCTATACTAGTGTGGGGGTCCCTTATTATAATCAAAACCCTATTCTAATTATTAAGGCCCCTGTATTAAACCTTTTCCGATCTCCAGCCTAAAGTCTTTGGTGCCTTAGTAATTAGAATGGGGTTTTGGGGCCCATTACGGATACTAAAAATATAATAAGGGACCTCTAAAATAGTAGTGGTAATTAATTATTTAGGCTCCTATGGTAGAGTCCTTCTAGCTCGGCTATAATCTTGTTACAGTCATAGTATAATCTACTCCAAGACATTAAACAATACTCTCATGGTTAATAAGGCATAGAGGCCCTTTATTTTGACCTTGTCTTGCTCGAATCTCTATAGCTACAACCCGGGGCGCGAGACTGTCTTTGCAATGCTGCAGGGAACGGTGGAGGACTGCAGCTCCAAAACTCTGATCCAAGCTGTCCAGGGTCTACCGGGTTCATAAGGGTTCTAGCAGGGTGTAGTTTAGATTTTGTATGCTAGCTCAGAGGGATTCTACGCGTTTGTTCCATGTGGATCTAAGGTTTTTGGGTTCAGACCTGACAAGAAGAGCCAAGTTGCCTGTCGGGTAGTTCTCTACCTTAGGGTCCCTTTTAAGGTCCCCAAAATAGCCCGGCCCCTAACAGGGAACTTAATCTAGAGAACTACCGGTTTTGGGCCATCGATCTGGAAGCTACCTGAGCTATGCGTGCAGCAGGTTCCAACGGAGTTAGAGGAATGCAGTAACCACTTTCCAGGGAATTGAGCTCCGGGGGTGAGATCCCTAGAAGCTTAGACCTAAACTTTTAATGTTATGACCTGAGCAATAAGAAATCTTAAATCTGAACCAAAACCGGCGCTCTAAAATTGAATCCTAAGAATCCAATTCTAAGTTTCATAGGCCCACAACCCTTTAATTTAGCCGTAAACCCCCCGCCCCTCCGGTTCGGCGTTGAACCTCGCCGGCAAACAGCGAGTTGAGGGTAGGTCGGGGTTCGATTGCCTTTTTCGGAGGGCTTTCAAAGGTGGGATGAAGGTGGCTGCGTTCGATGTACTCATATACCGCAGAACCTTGTTCAAAATATCAAGGCCCCTGTGCCCGAAAAATCCTATAGAGCCCTCATGCCTGGCAAGCGAATATGAACATTATTCCATTTTCGTTCCGGTTCTGACTATTCGCATCCTATAGCCCCAAACCATAGCGACAGCCCTCAGCCCCCCGCGGCCTCAACTCGCAAACCTAGGTAATTACTCAACAGTAAACTATGCCCCAACAGCAGATACATATATATATATGTATATATATATACATCTCTTTAGTTATATACACACGTACATACAAATATACATACACACATACATACACTGTGTGCAGAGTCCCGTCACCCTCACTTCATCAGGCCGACTTTTGTTCTGACAGGAACAAGCATATGGTTTTCGTTGGTATATGATATCCGTTTGTATGTATATATATATATACACAAGCAAAAGAGTTTCTTTCATACATATGCATATACATATATATATATGCATATATATACATATATATATACACATGTATGTTTGTATATACATACATATATCACATCAACAACAGTTTATGTATCCTAAACCCATTGAGTCCTGCCAGCCCCGCCCAGAACCCCAAGAAGCGACATTTGTCGACTTCCCAGGTTCGTCTTCACCGACTTTTGGGACCGGGGTAATTAGGGGGTTGTTGGAGGGCACTTGTTTTCTTGTAGCTTAGTAGCTGAGTGAATACACTTTACACTTTTTTGGGATAATATTACCCACTATAAAACTGAAAGTGTACACTTTTGGGGGCTTATGAACTCAGCAACTAAGGAGTGTTGTTTATGGTGTGAGAGGGTTTTGTGCATTGCAACACCCAAGGCCCGAACACCAAGTAAAGAACTTCTCGTCATCGTTTGCGTGCTCTGCATGGAGCTCTTCGCCTCAGGTAGAAGGTGAGGGCTCTGGTTTTTGGGCTTCATGTTCCGGGTTTAGGGGTTTAGGGTTTAGGGTCTAGAGGTCCTTGTGAGAGAGAGCCCGTTTGAAATACAGTTCCTCGCAAAGACGACATCTGTGCCCAAGTGGAACATGCTATAGGAGCTCCAATAAATGATTAGGCTACGGGCTATAGGAATATTATCGTATACCACAAGGAACTCTCAGGCACAAGGAACAACATTAGTGTTGAATCAGGCTTCGACATGACCGAATGGTGGGGTGCAGGCGCAGGTATTCTGAACAACTGCCAGGTAGACCATGCACCCCAACACAAAATCACCAAAACTCATGTCCAGACCGCAGACCCGAAACCCTCAACCTTCGCAGCATGGACAGATTTCAACCTCTGACTCGGAATTGTAACCAAAATGGGAATACGTAACTCAGATAGATAACCTGTTTTCATTCATTCATATATACCTCAGCCTACCCATGTACATGCACATGCACATGCACATGCACATGCATGCATGCATGCATGCTTGCGTGCTCGCGTGGTTGCTCGCTTGCCTGCCTGCTTTCTTGCTTCCTGTAGGGTGCAAGGTTTTAGGGTTGAGGGATTTAGAGATGTGGCGCCGGTGCCCCGCTGGTGGCAGCTGGATTCCCCACAGGGTGGGTGCACTCGCTACCTTCTTCGGTTTTTGGGGGACGGGGGTGGGTGGGTGGGTGCGGGCGTGCGGGCGTGCTTGCTTGCTTGCTTGTTTGCTTGCTTGCGTTCGTATCTACATATGCATGTGTGTGTATATATCACCCTGCACACAAGAATTTACAGAGCTTCCTCGGCAGGAACAGTCCAAAGGGAGGGACATAGATTGCCGCCTCATGTGGATGCCGGGGGCCCAGGTTCTTTTGGAGAGGTTTTGCAGTGTAGGGCCGCGGAGGGATGCAGGGTTTTCCGGCTTTTCGGATGTAGGGTTCTAGGATTTGGCGTTTAGGGCCGGGATTGCGGGGTTTCAAAGCTTTGGCTTTGGCGATCGAGCATCTTCGGCTCCATCTGCGAAGAGCGGCACCTGTGATTAAGGGATCGCTCTGGGGTCTAGTGCCAGCTTCCGGTTTCAAGTTTAGGGTTTTGGTTATAGAGCTGCCGTTCGCGGCTTAGGGTCGTTATGCTCACCGTTTAGAAATTCTCATCAGCATGGATGCCCAAACCCAAAAAATCACGAACCATTGTGAACGAAGAACAGGTCGTTGACCAGCAGGGACGCCGCGAAAACAACGCGTATGTAGGGTCGAGAATCCTCTTCCGTCACAGTCGGGTCGTTGAAAGGGTTGTCTTGTTGATCTCTAAGCCTAAACCTGAGCCCGATGCCTGGTTCGGGTTTCGTGGCCTTTTGTCGTTATCTCGTTTCAGGCCCCCGTATCATGGGCCATTCTAGAAAAGCTGAGCTCTAAGCTTGGTATGTCAATAGGTCTCTTGCACACTCTTCCAAGGATTGTCCATGCGGGTGAAAGCTGCCTGGCTACGTCGATGACTACGGCGGTGCCGCTCTGAGCATCAACAAACCTCCTACGTTCAAAGCAGAAACGAAGCCAATAAAACCCTCAGACCCAAAACCACAAAACTTTGAAACCTGAAGCCCGAAATCCATGGCCCTAAACCGCACGCCTCGAAACCCTGAACCCAACCCCTAAAACCCACCCTTACTGCTGAATGGGTGCGAAAACCCGGAACCCTGAACCCCGGAAGCCTTAAACCCCGAGGCACACAAGGGCTAAACCCTACAAGCGCCGCGGCTGGTGGACAACATCCAGCACTACCCATGATGGTTCCAATGTTTGGGCTACTTTCTTTGTATTGCAAGGTTATGGAATCATGGAAATGCCTGTTTAAGACAAGCCTGCAAGAGCCCTGTAAATGTGGACAGAGCCTGTGAGTTCTACTCATACAAATTGGAAGGTTGCTGGTTCAGGACTGTATAATTATTTGTACGGACGTTCTTTAGAATTTGGTGTCCTGTTGGGGGCTCCTTGTTCGGAGGATCTTATGAACTCATGGTCTACCTCAGGGGTGCTTAACCTTAGATTGTTTTAACCTCGGTTCTGATCTCCGACCCTTGCCGCAAACCCTTGAAGCACCCTCCATCAACATCCACAAAATCCCTCCGTAAGTAGATCCCAACAAGATAGGTTTTGGCGGGGGTAAGGCAAGCATTCGTTTTCCCAGTTCTCCAGACCCTAAACCGCAAAAACACCCTAAACCCCAAATCTCCCTTTTTCCGAGTTAAGCTTCTTCGCCAACTTGGCCAGCGCACTGCAGCCACTGCGGGAGTTTGGGACCGCCCCCGGCGTCAGGGAGGGACTCGGTTAGTGGTTTGTACGGCTACAAGGGGTGTTAAGGCTTGGGGGTGTGCTAAGCATCAGTGCTTTGTTGGGTTTGGATGAATGCCCCTTAGTCTTACAAATATGGTTTTCAGGGCCCTTTAGTCTTACAACATGATTTTCGGGATGGGAGGAGGTTTGGATTGTGGTCCCTGCGGGCTCCTTACTTGTAGCATGTGGGAGTTTCCGAAAATTAGGGTACCTTCTTTTGGGGTCCTTATAATAAGGATCCTACTATTTAGCGTACTATATTAGGATCCCCTATTTTCGGAAACTCCCATGTACCTGTTGAGGAAGGCAAAACGGTACCCTGATTAGGGGAACTACCCCGCGCATCGGTTTGAGGTTCATAGGGTGTAGGTGTACAAGGTTTAAGGCTCGAGGGGTTTAAGGGTATTCGGGTTTGGGGTTAGGTTTCGGGATTGTGTTGATGGGCGGAAAGACTGGAAGACGGAGTCGAATTCAAGCCCAGAACTCACGGGTTACGTTCCAAGTATGTCCCATGCCAAGCACAGCCGACATCTAGCACCGTGAAAAGCCTGAAACCCGAAGTCTTCCCTACAGTAAAAGCCGCATGCCAAGTTCTACGAGCCCAAGCAAGCCTAAAGCCATCATCTAGACCCTGCTCTACAAATAGAGCCGGTTCTACTTTGACATTCCCAAGCACCCTAGTAGAGGTTGTAAAGCGCAGGTTTGTTGTTGCCGTGCCGTCTTCTTGTTGTTATTCGTTGTAGATTCCCAAACTTAGATGCCCACATGAAGCTCATAGGCTCCAGTCTCCGTAAGCCAAAAGTGCTTAGTCAATACAGAGGCCTGAAAACGCACTATATAGGGCTCTGTTGTACACTATGGTATAGCTTTAGCTTGGTAGGGACTAGAACTACCAATAATTGGAGAGTCCGACTTATCCAGATCTATGTTGTGCAGTACTATAAATGGTTACATGTTTGGTGCACGTCGTCTCTCCATCTCGACACGACAAAGGTGATGCCAAGCATCGCACTCAACAGTCCCTGACCCTCAGCCCAAGCTTGACATTTCATATGTCCCTAAAACGTACCTTCACCTACCAAAACCTGCGAAAAGTAGGGTCCCTAAAAATTCCATATTAGGGTTTATAATAAGAACCTACAAAAAAGTAGGGTTTGGTAGGTTAAGGTGGGTTATTTAGGCTCCAGGTAGACCAAAAAGCCTGAAACCCTTAGCCGGACACCCAGAGCTCTTTCAGCACAGCCCCCTCGAACACGTCAGAGCACCCACCGTCATGGAAAACACAACCGCTACGTGTAAGTCTTGCAAGCATAATGTCAGAGAGCCAGAGGGAGAAAGAAAGAGTTGTATGTTTGGGTATGTTAGTAATAGAAGAACATATACGTACACCACGTCCATGCCTAGACTCTGGACAGACAGAATTGATTCATTGACCGTGACTGAGAATCACATATGAACAGAGACAGATGGAAGAGGCCCAGCACAGACACACACACACACACATAGCAGAATTTCTTCATGCACCCATCCATTCCTGCGTCCTCGCCGCGGCTCGGCGTGCCTTCACTTCTCACACGGGCCAGAACGAAGCGCGGCATCGGCGCGACAGGAGAACGAGAGCAAGGGTGTGTTGGGGGTTTAGCTTTCACGGTTTTGGAGTATGTAATAACCCAAAACCCCTTAAACCCCAAACCCGAAACCCTTAAACCCTGTAGAGCCTGAGCCTCAAGCCGGAAACATAAATTTAGTTTCAGATATCTTTCAGGAGAATCAGAGAGGGTAGCCTAGGGCTTTTCGCTTAAGCTTGGTACGCATTCAAGCTTCACTAGATTAAAGGGTGCCGGGTTAAGGGTTTAGGGGCTTGCCCAGCTCAGAGACCAAGATGCTCAACCCTGCATGCCTCAAGGTGCTGTTTAGGGCAGGAATCCATGCGAAGCTTTGCAGTAGGGTGTTTGTTTGTGATTCGGCTTCAGAATGTCTGACCCAAGACTTTTACCTCCTAAGCCCTAAACCCTAAACCCTAAACGCCCACTCAGACCTCATCATCCCTGGAGCCCCGAGATATTGACGTTTGAATCCGTAGTTGCCCTGAACTCTCAAGCCGGAACTCTAAGACCCTACCCATAAGCCCGAAAATGTCCATCTCCTACGTTACACCCTGAACCTGGATTCCCAAATCTGTTCAAGGGGGTCCAAGATCTATAGAGAACAACCCACATGATCAACAGATGCCAGCCGGCAAGGAAGTCTGCAGTTCGCCAAGGTTTAATTCGGTTGAAAGCGTCGATAGACACAGCGGGAAGGAGAGAGAGCGAGAGAGAGAGAGAGAGAAAGAGAGAGAGAGAGAAAGAGAGAGAGGACAGAGAAAACACCACAGCCAATCCTCGACCCTAAACCCTTAAAGCTCCAAACCCCCAACCCTAAGACCGCGAGGGACGCACAGGTGGTGTCCCGGAGTTCGGTCCCAGCCTGCATTAAACTTCCCCAAGGGTCCAAGCAGGGGTTTAGGGTCCAGGGATATAGCGTATACCGTAAGTAAAGTAGCAGAAAAGCATACTCAGGTTCCTTTGGGTTTAAGGTTTTTGGGTTTAGGGTTTGCCCAAACATCTACTAAGAGCCTATACTATGATGGTACATGAACCCTTGGGGCTTGTAGAAGTTCTGTTAGCTACGAGCCCTGGCAGTTGAAGCCGGCATCTTGGACCCTACGCCCCAAGACTTATACGTCTGCCCTCTCCGGTTTGGTACTTTTGGTTGAAACCCGGAAAATCCAGGTTAGGGCTGTAGGCTCTAGGGTTTTAGGGTTCTAACCTACCAAACCCTACTTTTTTGTAGGTTCTTATTATACACCCTATAATATGGAATTTATAGGGACCCTACTTTTTTGTAGGTTTTGGTAGGTGAAGGTAGGGCTTTAATCCTGGCATTCGTAGCAGCCTGCATCAAAACAAAACGCGCAAGCGCTTCACATCTCTTCTATACCCACAGCACGTCCCAGTCCGAACTGCGATCACACTCTGGGTCCAGGTGCCCACATCCTAGGGTTTGGGTGCCTACACCCACTCCGAGAAATGTTTGTGTGCCACAGACACTGTTTGTTACCTGTAACGGACGGTTGCCTGCTTAAGGGTTTCGAGGATTGTTCTGTTATCACCCTTGACCCTTGCCACTTCCTGAGTCCTGGCGACGTGGAGAAGAAGAAAGCTAAGGACAAGGAGGCTGGCGACTACCTGGAGGACGCAGACGTGGAGACGAAGAAAGCCAAGAAGGACAACAGCTCGACGTAGCCCCAAGAGGGGCCGGCGCACGAAGCAGTGTGAGCACAACCGTGCCGTTGCTGAGCTGTTCGACAAAGCAGTGAACGCTCTGCAGTGGACAGCAGAGCCCCAACCCTGAACCCGTGCCCCTAAAGCCCACAGCCCTGACCCGAAACCCCAAAACCTAAACCCCAAACCCTGTAAAGCCTGAACCCTTTATGTCGACCCTCAACCCTGGACCCCCGTAAGAAAGGGACCCTACAGAAAACAGCAGGCCCTCAACCAGTGTGAAAATACTTGTACCCCAGATCCCTTTAAAGGAACCCTTTAATTGATGGACCCCCTCCCTACTTAAGGAACCCTAAAACCCTAAACCCTCGTGCCGAGCAGGAGTTACCGACCACGATGGCTACAGAGCCGGGCTTACAGTCGCAAGCCCAGATATGACACGTAGGTAGTTCTCTAAACTAGGGCTCCTTCTTAGGAGTCCTTGAAGGGATCCATAAGGGTTTCTATAAGGGTTTCTACAAGGGGTCTATATGGGCAGTTGTCCAAGCTACGGTGCAGTTTTAGGGGTCCTTTAAGGTTTCCTTACTTAAGGGGATCTATTACTATAAGGGTTTCTAAAAGGGTAAAATGGTGTAGTTCTCTAAAATAGGGTCCTTTTCCTCTACTGAGGGTGCTTCAAGGGATCTGTAAGGGTTTCCATAAAGGTAGTAAATGAACTATATGGGTAGTTCTCTAAACTAGGGTCCCTTTTTAGGGGTCCTTTTTTGGGGGCTCCTTAAAGGGATCTACAAGGGTTTCTATAAGGGTACTATAAAATATGGGGTAGTTCTCTAAACTAGGGTATAGTTCAGGATCCTTTTTACAAGGGCACCGCCTTCTTTTGGGTTCCTACAAAGGGACACTACTTTAGAGAACTACCCAAATGGGGATCGCTCGTTTTTGTGTTTGCGGTCCCTTATTATTCGGGGGGTTTACGGCTTCGGGCTTTAAACCCTAACGTCCCTCAAGCCCCTAACAGCACAAAACCCTTGTACTATGCAGTCCTAAGAAACCTGATACCCGAAGGGTTCATGTGCCCAATTCGTATATACGCTGGCCTTAGAGTATTCCCTATATATAGGTACATTGGGCCCAAAGTATATACTACTTGGGTACATGGACCCTTAGGGATAGCTAGGAGTCATCTGAAGCGATGAGCAGAACTTCAAGAAACTAAGTCCTCGACGCTTCGAAGGTGGTCTCCGTGGCGCTTGCTGCTCGCACGGCGCGCCGCCGTTGCTTGCGGGCCCTGGGCAAAGCTCCCCATGACCGAGGGTTATAGTGCTATCTTCATAGAGCTTTCTTGGCTTTGCGGTCGTTTTGTCGTTTTGTCCGTTTTTTTTGAATTGGTGTTACTGCTTTTTCTGAATCACAGCTTCAGAACACATCCAAAGCCCTCAACATTAAATCCCTAAACCCATAGGGCTTGTCTCCTTTCCGTGCTGGAAGTGGGAGGAAAGACAAGGTCTAGAGCATGGGGTCTTCTGATCCTCAATACTCTCTGCATGCGTGCTGCGGTCAGGCTTCTGGGACCAGTGCCTGCTGTTTTTTACTTTCGATGCATGCTGAACGTGAGGGTCGGCATGTTCTTTGTCTTTTTCAGCCGCCTGGAATGTTGCAAGACCTTCGGTATCCCATCCATAAACCCTAAACCGAGACCTAAACCCTAAACCCTAAACCGAGACCTAAACCCTAACCTAAACCCTAAACTCCCTAGACCCTGACCCTTTGCCCTAAAGCCGATGGGCCTCGGTCTGAGGGTTGCAGTTCATCGTGAGCATTGTAGCCTTATGGCTCAAGCACCCTAGCACCAAAGAATGTCATAGACTCCCGAAGATAGTAACCTACCTAAACCTACAGTCCCAATCCTAATCCCTACAACCCAAGCCCTAAATCCTACCTGATACTTGGATGCTGTGGGCTTCAGGATTATGGTCCCTAAGGCTCCATGTACGTATAAAGGCCTCAGCCTACATACCCAGAGACTCCAAAACCCCTTAATTAAGGAATATACCTTAAATCATATTAGGGATCCTATTGCATGTTAAGGTATATTCCTTAATTAAGGGGTTTTGGAGTCTCTGGGTAGGTGCATGCGAGCCAAGGGTCGCTTGGAAGGGGGTTCCTTTAAGAAGCATGGGAAGTTGCGGTTTTTTTTGGGGTTTAGGGTTTAGGGTTTAGGGATCCCCTGACCTTGTGTCCGCAGTGCCATATGAAATAGGTTAACAGCGGCTTTTGGTGAGTGGGAATTGGGTGGTGAGTGTGTATAAGGCCATTTTGGGGAGACTACTGAGAAGTACCCTACCTCATGTGTCGCAGGACCTGCACATTGCGCCCATGATGCAAGTGACACACCGACATATGCGCTCCGTGGCAGGTCAAGCCAAGTAGCTTGCTTAAAGGATCATGGGACTTAGTAACTAGGGTTATATTTAACTATACTTATAGCTACTTATAGCCCCCCAATTAAGGTACTGATTGGATACTTTTGACGTTTGGGCTAGGGCTCAGAGCAAAGGGCTTTCAGGCTCACAGCTGAGGTTCCCAGTTCGATAGGCTTTGAGGTGGAGGGCCCGTTTTGGTGCTTATCGTTTGGGCTGTTTGGAGTTACGGGTTTTAGGGCTTAGGAGTTTTAGTGTTGACGGTTTTTAGGATGTAGGGTCCCGTGCCTGCAGTTCTGCTCGAAAACAGAGCTGTGCCATGCTTCCGTGAGTCTCTCTACATGAAGATGTAACTGGAGTCCGGGTAGAGGGCGTCTTCTGTGCTTGATAGTGAGCGCCATGTCAGCTTCGGAGAGCAAATAACACCTTAGTTTTGAAGGTTCAAAGAGCAAATAATACCTAACTTTTGAAGGTATGTTATACTGATATGAGACTCCTTGAGTGGCCCTCATGTCTAGTATCGAAACCATACTCTTTACTGTGCGGGTATTTCGGACCGTTTGAGTATGCCATATGCAGGCCGTGAAGACAAAGCTCGAAACAGTAATCAGCAGCCAACATGCAGAAAAGCTGCCTCTGATGGTCCATGTTCCCAAACAGCATGTACTTTGGCCTTAAAGTCGTCCCTATACAGCTACTTCTGGTCCAAAGTATATACTAATTCGGTACATGGACCCTTATACCCTAAACCCTTGTAGAACCCTTACAGGAGCCCTTAACGGAACAATCAAAAGATCCCTATTTGGGTAGCTGGACCCTTCGGGTGCCTCGCCTCAGGTTTCCTGTGCCGGATGCTGTCCCCCGATCTCGCTCCTCGACCGCTAAACCCTATAAACCCTAAACTTCTCCGAGCTAAAAAAGAGGTCAGGGTGGCTGCCAAAACTAGGGGCCCCCTCTTGGGCTCCCAAACTAGAGGGTGAGTAGTCAAATAGGGTCCCCCAGCGGGACCATGATTTTGACAGCTAGCCTTCAAATATCTTAGAATTGCTTTTTTGTTATCGAGCTTTATGGGTGTTAGTGATTTTCATTGGCAAAGTCGAGGGCGTGTTTGGAGGTTGTCCGTGTCCGGTGTCAGGCTTGCGCTTTGGAGCCAGGATTTCACTACCCCATTGTGCTCCAAGGGAAAGATGGAATCCCAGCGTAATGTAGGAGCCTGAGTCATTACCCATAGTCTTCCTTGGGGCTCCTTATTACAGTAATACCATGTTTGCAGTACTATACTATACACCCAAGCCATTTTCCAAAAAAAACTATAGTATTGCATCGTTCGGCACAGGCGCTGTGCTGGTTCTTATTGATCCTGCCTAGCTGAGCAAGTTTTGAGGGCAACACGAGATCCCCGGTATTTCGATGCAAGTTCCTGGATCATATCCTTGCAAAGGTAGTGGGCGACTTTAACTCCAGGGACTTTCTGATCATGCTTCAGGTTGTGTCCCCACCCGATCAAGTCTTGTTGGAGCCCTATGCCCTATACACTCAGCCACACCCAACCCGACACTTGTTTCGTTTCTCAAGGCTTCATGGCCATCATTTTTACCTGCATGTGTCAACCTCCATAGGTGTTGGAGGTTCAGCGTTGTTTAGGGTCGAGGTTGTGAGTTTCGGGTTTAGGATATGGGGCATGCAGTGAAGACAGAACTTCTTACGCCTCGCGAGCAAAAGCACTTCATTTTGGCACCAGTTCCTCGACTGCCGGCAACTAGC
Organism: Symbiodinium sp. clade A Y106; assembly: GCA_003297005.1. Classification (NCBI taxonomy): domain Eukaryota; class Dinophyceae; order Suessiales; family Symbiodiniaceae; genus Symbiodinium; species Symbiodinium sp. clade A. The sequence goes on along the minus strand of BGNK01000771.1, from coordinate 106,327 downwards.
CATACATGATAAGAACCTCATAGTTCAGAACTTAGTGTATGTCGAACTGGGAAGTAGCCATGCTGCAATCATCAAACTGCCTGTCTTGATCTAAACTCCAACCCCACGCCTCACCCTCCGTGCTACACCCTAAATTTGAGTTCCAAAACCTAACTACAACCTACAAACCTTGGATTTCTCGGCCCGGCACAGGGTTCAGAGTGTTACAGTGTCTGCATCTGGGCGTTTCTCCAGTTTCTGTTTATAAGCGTGCCCTGCTATTTTGGGTGACCTATTCAGAGAACCTTAAACCCTAAACAGAGAACTACCCAACCGCAGGTTCTTTGGACGGAGATGATCAAGGACTCGAGCCTGACCTACAATGCAGAGAACAAGGACTTCCTCCACAAGATGCTTGACCTTTCAACGGCGACTCGCTCGAAGGTCATCTAGGCTATAAAAAGGACGGCTTAGGATTAAGAGTTTCGGTTGTAGGATGGGATTTGAACGTAGTGTTCGATGTTATTCGGTTTAGATTTGCATTTGTCCTGGATCTTAGCCCTCGCCTGCGTTTGGCCCATAAGTGCAGTCGCAAGAGCCCACATTCCCAAAGGATCCTAAGTACTTAGGGGGTACTTTCCTAAATCATAACGGTAATTCTAAACATGGAAACCCTACTGCTGCTATGTAGGTACCTATAGGACCCTTTAGCAGTTTGCTAAGAGAGCTGGATCTGAGGACCAGGAGCATCCCGCAACCTGGCTCAAAGAAGCTGGGTTCTTGATAAGGAGTTTGATACGATTTACAATATATAAATCCCAATCCCAATGTTTTCCCCATTGTAGTGGTTCGCGTCTAGGGTTTCGGGCAGGCTGTAGCATTTAGGGTTTAAGGTTTCGGGTGTTGGTTGCGGCGTCTAGGATTTAAGGGGTTAAGCTCTAGGGAGGTGGCTACTAAGCCACGTACCAGTATGCTGGAAGAAGCTGCGCACAATTTGCTAAAAACCCTGAGCCAGGAAATGTTCGGCTTACCCACCCCGCCCGAAAGTGTGCGCCACATCGAAATCTTCACCCATCAGACACCGCGCTTCTAACCTGATCACTGCTCCTGTAATGTTCATAAGTGATGGCCCATACCCCTAAACACTAAACCCTCATGCATCAGACCAAGCCCCAGTCTCCAGACCTTTGCAATCCTTAAGCCGCACTACCCTAAGTCCTAAAGCGTACTCGCTACACTCTACCTATATATAGGGTCATACCCTACCGTCTCGTTACGGCAAATCCTGGCCAGAAAACTAGGTATCCTAAGAAAGGGGTAGGGTATGACCCTTTTCGTAAGTCTTCAACCTCACTTGAAGGCTCCAAGGAGCCCAAACAGTCGCCGAAACCAAAGCAGCCGTAGCAACAGGAGTGCTTTAAGTCCCCCGGTAATCTTAGGCCTCACAATGACAAACGCTACCTTACTCCCCCCCCCCCACAAATGTATTACATGTAAAAAATCTACGGAACGGATGTGAAGTCAATTTGTAGAGCACGAAAAGTACTAATAGAGCTGCATGTACTGTAAACCCAATTGGGATCCCTTTTAATAAGGGCACTTGTAAGTCTACGTAACTCTACTTATTCCCTGCTTACTAAACCGCCCGACCCTCCAAGTAAAGTAAAGAGGTCGTTCTTCAACTGGGCGGCTCGGACCCCGTCATGCTGGCAGAGGCCATCGACATCGCCCGTCCCTGGGGCTACGACGAGATCAACCTCAACTGCTTCTCGGCTCCGTGGGGATTTCTGGGTGAGGCACAAATTTTACTACAGGGACCGCAACAATCAGCAGCTTAGTTCCCTTGTTAAGCTTGTACAAATAGAATAAATTTCACTGCTGCACACATATGTTATTATACGATACCGGTGACATTAAAAAGGCCCTACTAGGCTGGTTCACTTCACCTGCTTCGTTCAGGGTTCTGAGTTTTGGCTTTGAGGTCTCGGCATGTTTGGTTGCCGCGTGGAGGGCTTTGGGTTGGTGGCTTTAGGTCAAAGGTTTCGAGGTTTAGGGGCAAGGGTGCGACGTTCACGGTTTTGCATCTCGGGTTGAGGGTTCGGGATTCAGGGTGCAGGATTGGGGCGTGTACGGGTTCAAAACTGCTCCTTAGTGGTCGAGTAGCTGTTTGAATTGGCTTGCTGCTGAACCTGAGGGGTACTTAGAAATAATTTTCAATCTTTGGTTCCTTTAATCCCTAAGAAACAGCTAAAATTATAAGTTTTGCTAGGGGTCTAAGTTCAGTAGAGGAAAGGCTTCTGACTTCGAGCTTCGTGGGTCTGTTTGGGGTCAGGCTGTTCTCAACCGCAAGAGAACATGGGACGGCATGGGGGGCTGCATGGCTTCTGGAATTTGGCCTGCGAGGTTTTGTCTGCAATTGAGGCATAGACACCTCCATGCTGACGGACTAGTTGGAGTCGGTTTAGGAATTAGGGCTCGCAGAGCCCAGACCCCTTCCAGTTGGTTAATTTTTCGCAGCGCTTTAACCCTGCTGTGGCCACAACAACTGTCTTGGCTGCTGGTGCAAGTTTTGTCACTGACATTGCTTTTGCTGTTCCGACTGTTCCTGCCATGGACCCTAAACCCTAAACCCTAATGAGATCCCACCCATGGCAATTACTTCTACGTACCAGAGCCTAAGTCCAAAATCAAGACGGTTTCCAGGATACCCGCGTAAGGGTGTAGGGTTAGGTGGGTGTAGAGTTTACCTATCCCGGAATAACCTACCATTTTAAAGGCCTATATAAGGAAATCATAATCGGGAACCCCAAAAAGGTAGGTTCTTTGGGGTTAAGGTAGGGTTCAGGATTCGGGTTTAGGGACAATTCCCTGAACCTTAACACTGTCCCCTGGAACCCTGGGCCACGCTACCCAACAAGAGCACAAAGCCCCCAAAAAGCCTAAGCTTCAGAACCCAGAAGCCCGAGCCCCCGGACACTAAACACTAAACCCTGAACTACCCATAGGCCCCAAAGTAGTTCCTTTTCGGGGTTCATATTTAGAATTCTATAAGGTACTCCCCAAAAGGAACTACTTTGGGGCCTATGGGTAAACCATACAACCCTAAACCCCCCCTAAACAAAACTCGACGACCGCACCCAGGCGGCTGTCCTTCCGAGGCAGCTGTTCGCACACGCTGCGGCCATGGTTTCTGGGCGGCTTTCGGTGCATATTCGGCTTGAGCCGAGAACAGGGTTTTGGGTTTATGGTTCAGGGTTTAGGGTTCAGTGTTTAGGGCTTAGGGCTTAGGGTTTAGGGCTTAGGGCTTAGGGCTTTGGGTTTAGGGCTTGGGCTTAGGGTTTAGGGTTTAGGGGCTTTCGGCATTTACCCGGCTTGAACCTTCTGAAAGGGCCCTCGAGGGGTTCCTGTAAGGGTTAGGATACGATAAAGGGCAAGGGTTTGGGGTATGAGGGTCCATGTACCTATACGTAATACATGCCTCGGCCCAGCACGCTGCCGATATGTACAATTTTTACAATGCCAAAGCATATGAACTGAAGGTGCATGGACTCTGGTTGAGGGTTGTGGGTTTATACCTGGACCCCAACAGTATGTAGAATAATTGACTTTTATAATAGGCGTCGGGCCATTATTTTAGCCATTTTGGGGGTTTAGGTAGGTTTCTAGGGCTTGCGTGGTGCAGGCTAGAGTTGAGAACGAACTAATGTCTGCCTAGCCACACCTAGACCGTTTGTTATTTTGCAGTCCTCTCTATGCAAAACATGAATGCAAGCATATGGAGTAGGATTTGGACTATAGGCCTCAGCGTTGCACGGGACTGCCTGGAATTTGGGGCTTAACATCCGAACCGGGTGTGCGCTCAGCCTACAGAAAGGGTTCTGGTGGGTGGGTGGGTGGGTGGGCGTGCCACCCCACCCCACCCCACCCCACCCGGGTGACATCAGAAAAACTCGTTTAAAAGACAAAACAACAGCTTAAAAGATCAAAAATAATTAGTTTAGGGATAGAACAAACTAGTTCTATTTTACCCTTTTACAACAAAATAGAGAGGAGGCAAGGCAACATGGGTTTCAGGTGGAGGGAACCCGCTAATACTCGGAGGAAATCCTTCTGGCCGTACATGAAAATCTTGGCTCCGTGCTTGAAAAGCGCCAGTACTTGTAGGAGAGCCTTTTGTTTCTGGTCCGGAAAGCATTCCGGCCGCGCCCGGGGTGCATAGTATACGTGTTGAGTGACCCCGTTTATGCGGAAGGCCGCAGCGTCCTACACTGCAACAAAGGCAGAACCGTTTCTGGCCTTTGGAGACCTCGAGGCAATCCTACACGCCCGACAAGCCTAAACCCTATATAACTTCAACAACCTTGAACCATCAACCCTAGACCCCATAGTGCCTAAGGCCTAAAGCCTGCACCCCGAAACCCTGAATCCCCATGGTTCTGAAACCCGAAACCCTAAACCTTTAAACCCTAAACCCTAGACCCGAAACCCCTAAACCCTAAACCCCTAAACCCGAAACCTTCTGCTGTTTCGGTTGTTTCGTGAACCCAGGCTTCGGCGCGCAGTTGATGCGACAAGCCGAGTTGGTTCGCTTGAGACCCGGTTTGGGGTTCAGGGCTCAGGGTTTAGAGTTCTTTAGGGTTTAAGGTTTGTTTAGGGTTTAGGGTTCTTCAGGGTTTAGTGTTCTTCAGGGTTTGGGTTTTTTCAGGGTTTTGGGTTCAGGGTTCACAATTCTTCAGGGTTGAGGGCTCTTCAGGTTTTAGGGTGTTTGTCAGGGTTTAGGGTTCAGGGTGTAAGTTAAGGGTTCTTCAGGATTTGGGGTTCTTGAGGATTTTTGTTCTTCAGTGTTTAGGGTTGTTCAGGGTTCTTCGGGGTATATAGAGTTTATAAGGTTCAGGGGTTAGGGTTTGGGCTCAGGGTGGCGGTGTCCGCCAGCCATTTCTTGGAGATTTATAAGCCGCCTTAGTACCGTGAAGCGGTTCTTGAAACCTCGATGGGGTGTTATGGGTTTGTGAGTGGTTTGGTTCGTGAGGCTTGACGGCCCTTTCATGATTTCATACAATGAGGGCTTTTAGGTTTTGGGTTTAGGATCCTTTTGAGGCTTGATGCGGGAGTTTCCGACAATTAGGGCTACCTTGTTTTGGGCTCCTTATAATAAGGATCCTACTATTTAGGTACTATACTGGGGTCCCCTATTTTCGGAAACCCTCCATGTACAGGTACATGGACGCTTACGGTTGCTGTTGCCAGCAGTGATCTCGGCCCAGCTGCGTGGACACAGACCGACCAAGTGACGTGCAATTCTATGAATGAAATTATTGTAGGGGCCTAAATAGTTATCAATAAGATTTTGAAGGTTCCTTATTATACTTATAGTATAATGGGCCCCAAAACCCTATTCTAGTTATTAAGGCCCCTATATTAAACGTCATAACCTGAACGCCACAATGGTGGCGTTGGTCGTCCGAACCCTAAGAGATGGTGTAGCTAAACCTGAAGGGGGGGGGTAAAAACTCTAGACTAACCGTAAATCCTAAGCCCTTATATACTCTTAGCACATCAACCGTGAGCTGGCAAGACTTCATGCCCGAGAGACATCCCGCCCGCAGCTTCAGATCAAGCAGAACCTCTCAAGCCCGAAACACCCGAACCTTGTAGGCTCTACCTCGAGTTACCAAGGCGTTGTTTTTGCAGGGTCCCTCTAGGGCTGTCAGAGGAACCTATGAAAAAAGCTGGTATCAAGTGAGATGAAGGTAAACCGTAACACATCCTTACACCAAATAACTGGCAGAAGAGTCCTCAAATCCGCTCTGGATCGCCCAGTTCCAAAACCCTATCGCCAGGGCTCGGGACAGAGACGATCTGCCCACTTTCCTTCCCAAGGTAGGAGCAATCACCTATAGAAAACCCTCAAAGCTCGATTTAAACCGCTGCATGATTTGCACCTCGCTTCTCGATCTTACCTCCGCTCCCTCGAAGCCATGCGGGATCCGCTGCGCTGCAGCGTCTCCCCCGAGGATGCCGCTAGGCCGTGAACGGAAGTGTTCATGGTTGTAGTCGGATATCTTACCCTAAACTCAAAACTCAGACCCCTAAACCAAAAACCCTAAATCCGATTTCTTGGTCCGTACTTTAAGCGTCCCTGCCAAAGCACCCGAGGCTGCAGAAGCAGGCGAGGCAGAGGAGCCAGCAGGCAACCCCGAGCGTTTTAGAAGTTTAGGGTTTAAGGTTCAGGGTTTTAGGGTTTAGGGTTTTAGGGTTTAGGATTTTCAGGGTTTGGGGTTTAGAATTGAAGTGGTGGTTGTGGTGGTGCTGCTGCTGTTGCTGTTGCTGTTTCTGTTGTTTGTCGTGGTGCTGCTGTTGCTGTTGCTGTTGCTGTTGCTGCTGCTGCTGCAGCTGCCGCTGCTGTTCTTGTCATCGTTCTTGGGTGTTGTTGGTATTGCAGGAACCTCCTGGACAACCTGCAAAAACGTAATCTTTGTGCCGTATCCTGAACCCTTAGCCCTCGCCCCTTGAAATTGAAACTCTGTAGTCTCGGAACTCTCCAGCCCAAGTCCCAAGTCCTACAGGCTCGCGATTCGAAGCCATCAGCCCTGCAGGTTTAAACCCCTTCCTCTCAGGTGCGCCCAACATGGGAGGATGCTCCAATCTGCCAGACAGCTTCTGGGAAGTTGTGCTGGATCTGCTTGTCTCCGCAGCTGCCAGATCCCACTACATAGTACTCTTGCATCCTCTTTTTTTGGGGTGTGGGTTTTCCTTACTGCAGTAAGTTAAAGAGAAAGGGGTGCCTAAAACTGAGCAGTTGCTGGGCGACTCAGGTTACCTTGCTCATTCTCAGCGTTGTTTCCAACAGCTCAAAGTACGACATGATCGTCAACATCTTTTTGGTGGTCCTGTTGGTGAGCATGGTGCTTTGGCGCCTTTATCTGCTTTGGCTGTCTTACTCCGCGTATGGTGGAAACCTGCCCTACTCCTGCGGCCACGCCACCGTCGGCGGCAAGGAGCTGTCTTGGATTTTTTGCAACCTAATGAGGGATCAATCGGGGCCTATGACTCGCAGTTCAGCGTTTTTGGGGATGCTTTGCTGATGCAATGTGAACTCAATACTGCAAGGATGTTGAGCTTCACACTCAAAGTACTATAGTGAACCCTGAACCCTACACCCTTAGCCGACAACTCTGAAGCCTTTAAGCCCCAAGCTCTATGGCACGGAGCCCTTCGAGCCCGAAAGCCTAGGACCGTAAAACATTACAGTATACGGTAAGCCTCAGGACATCCTAAGACCTTGAAGCCCCAAAGCCGTAAACCTTGAAGGAGGTTTTCATCGTCTCGACCCTGCATCTTGGTGATAGAGAGGTGTTAACAGTCGAGGCAGTTATTCCCATTACAGTCAGTGTACAAAGTGTGCTAAAACAACTGCCAAGCTGTATTCGGTATTGGCTGTTTGGTCCTGGTATCGTTGTGCATGAGGTTTGTATTGTTCCTGTCAGTATGTGCATCGGGTTTTGGCTTCAGGATTCTGGGTCTAGGGCTTCAACTTCATATAATTCGGTTGATGATATAACTCCCTGCATGACCCATAATACGGAATATACCATAATTCCCATAGTTTAGGGTCCTTAACAACTGCAGGATTTAGATCATCAGCCGTGTAATATCATGCGGCTGTCGGACCCCACAGCCTGAAATCCGAGTCCTCCTAAGTTAAGGGCCTTGTGGGTAGTATAGGGGCCAGAATCATCACGAACATCGTACCGCAGGGTTCCTGTATACCTTAAACCACTGTTCCAAATTGTTAAGGCCCCCATTCTACAGTTGTTAAGCCCTTATGGAACCTTGTTACAAACCCTTATAGTCACCCCACAAAAAGTACCCCTCAATGATTAAGTCCACTCTAACAAGCCCCTTGTAGAAATCCTAGAGCCCCGTTTAAAGGAAGCTTTAAAGGTTTCAAAAGAACCTGGTGCCCCAAACCCTAAACCCTAAACCCTAAACCTGCTTAAAAAAACCCTAAACCCTAAACCTGCTTTAAAAAATCCTTAAACCGTAAACCTGCTTTAAAGAAAACCTAAACCTGAGCAGAAGCAAGGCATATCTCCCCACGGTCACAAGCCGACGTCGTCTCGACCATCTCCGCCGTGCATCCGGACGCGGCGGCCCGGCTTCGAATGTTGGGGTTTAGCGTTTAGGGTTTTGGGTTTAGGGTTTAGGGTTTGAGGTTTAGGGTTTAGGGTTCAGGAAGAGAACAGCTACAGTCCCGATCTTCAGTTTCGGTTCTTCGCCTTAGCTTGCATGCAGGGGTCTCGATTGGCGAAGGCCATCAAACTAGTGCACATCGTAGCCAGGCATGCGTCAAGGCGGGTCGCCCTTCGAGATGCTAACCGTGTAAACCCTCAGCCCTAAACCGTTCCCGATCATAGGGTATGCCTGAAAAGCACTCCTTGAGCATGAAAACGGAGCCCATAGCCCTGAAGCTATGAAGTCACGTCCCCAGGTTTGGGGCCTACGGGTTTAGACTTTATGCCTTAGAGCTTAGCTTTTCGGGTATACAGGTTGGCGTGTTCCGGCTATAGACTCATGAGGGTGGTGAGGGACCCTAAACCCTAAACCCTAAACCCTACTAGAGGGTCATACCCCATCCCTTTTTTAGGGTCCCTAGTTTTATGCTTAGGACAGTTGCAAAAGTAAGAACCCTGAAAAGCCATTTAGGGTATCTAAACCCTAAAAGCCTAAACCCTATAAACCCAAGTCTCTGCAATTAGAGTGCGAGGTCATGATCGAGCTCGACGAAGAGCGGATTGAGGATATGCGTGCTCCAGAGCAGCCAACATGGCAGGCCCAAGTCTAAACAGGCGTAGGGGCTTCAGGGTTTTAGGGTTTTCGGGTTTAGGCTTTTTGGATGGTTTTCGGGCTTACAATAGGGTTGTAGGGTTTTAGATTGTTGATTGTTTTAGGGTTTTGGGGTAGTGTGAGATGGTTCCCAGATATTGATTATTATATTCGGCTGATCAGTCGTAGCTTTTGGCGTCTCCTGTTGTCCTTCCACCTGAAACCATTGATGCTGCATCCTGAACCCCACCTTATGGAAGTCTGAATTACAGTATCCGGTGATAGTCACGTACTTATACTAGCATATCCGCAAGTTCTTACTACTATAATAGCAGATTAGCCGCTCGATATGCTAAACCTTTGAAATCAGATGCTATGAACCAAATGACCGTTGCAAAGTACGGGGGCCCTTAATGTTGGCCTAGTGCAACCACGGTATGGCAGATGAGCCCTCAGCCATATCAGGGTTCATTTGGTCCTTAACGGCCCTAAACTGACGATTGAAACCCAACCCTAAACCCGCATCATTGAAACCCTCAACCCTAAACCCTTATGATTGAAACTAAACCCGCCCTCGATATTGAAACCTTAGGGGCAAGAGACAGGAGAGACTTTTTCTGGAAGCCTAGCAGCCCCACATAGCAAGTAGGTATGTTTTAGGGTTCAGGGTTTAGGTTTTAGGATTCAGGGTCAGGGTTTAGTGACACTGAGGGTTTATAGGGTTTAGGAGTTTAGGGTTTAGGGTTTGCGCTTTAGGGTTTAGGGCTGGTATCCTGCGAGCTGCCAATAGCCCAAAGTTTTCACGAACCCACGGGGCTTCTCTCTCTGAGCATCCTGTTATTCAGGGTCCATTCGGAATTCCTCGAAATTCCTGTCTCTCACTGTATCTCTCCCTCTCTTTCTCTCCCTCCGTCTCTGTGTCTCTTACTCAACGCCGCTGACTGTTTACAGCGGTATGGCGCTGTATGCTTGGAGCCCCACTGTATCTGGGCTCCATTGGTCAATGGGACTGTGGAACTGCTGCAGTTGAAGTCCTTGACCCCCTGGATGCCCCGGTTCAGTGAAGGGATCTGGATTTGTCTTGCAAAGGCCGAAACTCTAGGCCCCAGCCCGTAACTTTATAAATGTGATGAGCTTAGGAGAAAGTGCTCGCCACCCTGAGGGGCAAAAAATGCCCTGCCGCACCTAGGGACCAGAAAGCATTGAAGGCCCTGAGACCCAAACCCAGACCTTGTCTACAGCATGTAGTGCCGTCTGGATGTTTGTGCTGCAGTAAACTCAGAGCAACTACCAAGCATTTAACCCTTGACATGCATGTTTGCAGTTTTTTTTGGACCACCACGCAGCCCTGATACAACAGAGTGAAATCAGCGCTTCGCTACGCAATCAAAACAGGCTGCCACGAAATTTGAGTTACACGGGCGGCACAAAGATGTATTCCCACGGTGTAGTACGGGCTCTCTCACGGGTCCGTACGAACAAAAGACCGTCATCGGCACCAAAATCACACAGAAAGAAGAGCAATTGCCTTGTGAGCAGCACACTACGTGCAAGCACTTGCATGCCAGACCAGCGGATTTCAACAATTGGACGTGCTTAAAGACATCCTTTTTTTGTTGGGATAATGCTGGTGGCCACCAGCGTAACCGATGATGCGAAGTAGGAACATGATGACCCTAGCGTGTTCGATTTTCGGGGTTAGGGTTTATGGCTTAGGGTTTAGGGTTTAAGTTTTAGGGGTCTCATGCCCTTCTAGCTCCGAGATTGGGCCAACTACAGGGCGTCTGTCAGCACAAAGCCTGGTATACTGTTTATGTGGCTGCCTCGCGCGAAGTCCTGCCAGACTGCGGCGGCAGTTTTGGTTCATGTTTNGGCGTCTGTCAGCACAAAGCCTGGTATACTGTTTATGTGGCTGCCTCGCGCGAAGTCCTGCCAGACTGCGGCGGCAGTTTTGGTTCATGTTTGTATATACAGCTTGGCAAGCATTTAAATACGGTTATCAGTTTTGAAAATCTTTTTTTCTGGTATTCTGGAAATTTCAAAAACTGGGTGCTCGCAATTTCCGTTTTTGAAAATCGTGGGGGCGTAGTTAAATGCCGCGCCGGTGCTTTTCTCAGATTTGAGGAACCACAGGGAGAAGGAGCTGTACTACTTTTACTTGCAGGCCCTGNCGCCGGTGCTTTTCTCAGATTTGAGGAACCACAGGGAGAAGGAGCTGTACTACTTTTACTTGCAGGCCCTGAAGGCTGCGTGCTGTCGGGAGTCCCAAGCATTTAAAATCGGGAAGCTTCTTTGAAAAACGAAATTGGGTGGGTGGCGAAAAAGCAATTTTGAGGCTGGTTCCGGTTCGGAAGAGATAGCCACCAGTGGCACGAATAAAGGATCTAAGCTCCAAAAACATCAGATCACTNTGCCACCAGACCTCAGCCCGACCCTAGATGATTTAAGTGCAAGCCAATATCGCTCCATCAGCATGCGATCTTCTTGAGCCCGTTGCAGAACCGCCAATTGCCAGGCTCAGGGCTGTTAGGGTGTGACGCTGTCGACTTCGGATTCATCCCTGTTGGACTTCATGCGTGGCAGTTTGGGCATCCTGAGGTTACAACTTCCAGGGTGTATGTTCTAGGGCACAACTATGGCCATCGTATTACTTACTTCCTATTCAGACCGAATCCGCCCTAGCGCGCAACCTTGTTGCAGAACATTGCGGGTTGTCTGTTTTCGTGTTGCTTTTATGAGTACACAGAAGCTTACATGTTAACAACAAGGTATCCCGTTCCAGCAGAAGCGGCATTTAGACGCATCCCTGGAAATCTACTGCTCGACGTTGTTGCGTATTGCTGTTCACAGAAAATGTGCAAACGGGATCTTTTCGGCAAAACAAAAGTTAAGCGTCCGATTTTTAAATGCTTGCCAGTTCTTCCCAGTAAACTGTCGAAGCTCTACTCAATTGGTAGGGGCAGAAACGCTGATGTTTCAAAGAATGTAATTCTTAGTTCGGGTGTTGTGGGCCCTGAGGCCTAAGCCCGCTTCGAAAATTCCAGATCAATCCATTCCTGCGGCAGGTTCTGAACCACTTGGTCGGAGAGGCGCGGCAACTCTATAGCTGTTGTTCTACCTACACTGTTATTTAGTGCTCTTTGGAATTATGTTGTGATTGTATTGTAACACACGGATAAAGTTCCGAGGGGTTATTAGCAATATCTTGTTTATTATGGTTCTGAGGGTGTTTAAGATTAACCGAGTTCAGGTCTAGCAGGACTTTGGGGCTGTATTGGTCGGGTTTAGGTCTGCTGAAGGTCCCTAAGGATCTACATGGGAGTTTCCGAAAACTAGGGGTACCCTATTTGGGGGTCCCAAAAATAAGGATCCTACTATTTAGGGTACTATATTTTGGATCCCCTATTTTCGGAAACTCCCACATGCCTTAGGGATCCTTACAGATCTGAACCAAAAAGCCCAACTCCTCCAGATTCGCTAGAACGTGTAAGACCTTTGTCGAGCCTTTAGAATCCTCAGAAAACCAAACAATCCTAGGTACGTCCCATAGGGATTATCCTAAACTCCCAAACCCTGTCCTCTTCCCACACCTTAACCCCTCAACACGGAGAGGAGCGTCGGCGAATACCATCCCAGAGAGCTTTCTGGAATGGCGCCAGAGCTGGGGAGACCATCACAGGGAGCCTTTGCCGATTCTAGTGGTTCGTTCGGAGGGGTTTGTGGTGTTTAGGTTCGCGCTGATGTGGACTTTTCGGAGTTTATGTGCGTTTTGGGGTGCGGTTTGGGGTGCAGGGCTGTCAGCATCGTTAGTAGCGAGGGGTTTGATCAGGTTGTGAGCTCCTGTGAATGATCTTCATGTCTATCTATCTATCTGTCAGTCTATATCTGTTTATCACTTATCAACCTATTTTTCTATCTATCGATCTGTCTATCCGTCTAGAGTACCTATTCTTTATCGTTCTATCTGTCTGTATCTATTTATCCATCTGTCTTTCCGCCCGGTTGTCTATCATCTGTTGTTTTAGGTATCTGTCTATTTACTTGTCTGGCTGTATGCCTATCTGTCTCTCTGTGTATCTGTCCATCTGGCTTTGATGTTATCTGTGCATATGCATATATCTATATGCCTATCTATCTGTTTGTCTACTTGTCTGTCTATCTGTCTTTGCATGCATGCACACGTACATACTATGTACGCGTATGTGGACGGGTGTCGAGATGAATCACGTATGTATACACCTGTGCGCATGACGTAAGCCCCCAAGCCCTGCATCCCAGATCCTGAAACAGCTGAAGGCCCATTGTCTTTGATTCCGCCAACCCCTATGGCCTCGGAACCTACAGCAACGTGACAGACGCCCTGGTCCTGCTGCTCGAAACGGTTCAAGATTTTAGGGCTTAGGTTTCAAGTTTCAAGGTTCAAGGATTAGGGTTTGGGGTTGGAAGTTAGAATGCAGGGCCACGGCTTTGGAGGCCCTGCGGCAGAATTCCGGGTTGAGAGATGCATTACTGGCTTTTTGTTGTAGTCTGATTCTGTTATGTACATGATGACATTGACTCTAGATTTCCCCTGCAAACCCTAAACCCTAAACCGTTTCTGCTCTTGACGGCAGTAAAACAGTAAAACCCTGTGTGCCTGTTTCCTGGCTGCCGGGCTTCTTGGCCTGAGCGGTAGGCTTACCAGTAGCAACCCCCCATCCTCCCTAATACGACTAACAACCCTTGTGACCGGTGTTTCTTGGCTACCGCCCCCGTTGAAGTTTTGTAAATAAGCCTTCTAGATCCCAAAAACTAAAACACGTGCCGCAGATGGTACTAAGCTCCAGCAGGGCCACGCGGAGGCTTTTCGGGTTTAGGCTTAGGCGTGTTGTGCTTAGGCTTAGTTGAGGTTGTATGTTGTGGGGTTTTGGGTTGCCCTTGCAGGCACGATAGGTTCGAGGGCGTATAGCCTGTTTAGACCCAGCCTACTGCATCTCACATTTTCCCCATCAGAAGCATGCCATTCCGGTCTGTAGCATATACTTTGTTCTACTTGTTCCTGTTTGTTCTTTGAGTTTTGCAGCCGGGCGGTGACGTTCAGAATCAGGAGTCAAGGCTTACGGCCATTCCGATGCATCATGGTGCATTTTCTTCAGAGACAGGCTAGGTGCGCTTGTCTTTCTCTGCTTGCCTGCGTGTACTCCGGCAGCCTGAAACTATAAACCCTCGCGACATTTTCAACGGGAGGTTTCAAGCCTCTTTACCTTTGCCCGCAAATGGAGTCTTCGCCTCAGCGTAGCCCAGGCTAGATCATGGTGGACCGCCGGGAGTCTTCGCGCCGCTGGCGTTCAAGACGCACCTGGCTTCCCATGCAGGGGCTCGCGCAGTGCTTGTGAAAGGAGTCCGGGGCCAGATCTTGCTGTGGGGATTGATTGCAGGGCTTAAAGAGAGTCGTTTTAGTCCATGGGGTTTGTCCAAAACCCTAAACCCCTAAACCCTACAACTTAAACCCTAAACCCCTAAAGCCTACAACCTGAGCCCCCAAACCCCAAACCCAAACCCTAGTTGTTTGTCGGTTTTCGAAACAGGAACAGACCCGCAGCGCCTGCCTGGCTCGCGCTTAGGCGCCTTTTGGCCGAAATTTGATGCTTGGGATGGTGCCTGATCTTTACGGGTCTTTTCGAATGGCTTCTTGAAGGGATCATTGGAATTTTCGGAGCTTGTTTGTGTGTAGTTCTCGTGGCTGAAGGCTTGAAGGGTTGCTGTTATGGTTTACGTTGTTAGGTTTAGTGTTTGGGCTTTCTTCTTTCATTGGTCATTCCAGCAGTCAAACCCTGCCAAACCCACGTTTCCCTTGAACTTGGGAAGAGTACCCCTTTGATTTTAGGGTCCCCTTATTAAAACCTAATAGTAGGAAAACGGATACCCTTACTATAGCGACGATAATGGGGCTACTCAGGAACTTACCCTAAGGATCCATGTACCAAATAGATATACTTTGGCCTTAAAGTAGTCTCTATATAGGTACATCGGGCCCAAATTATATACTATTTGGCTACATGGACCCTTAGGGATTGACAGACTGGTGCAGCTTGCTTTCGCACAGTCAATTCTATTATCCGGGGCTGAAGCCGAAACGCTTGAAACAAGAGAAGTGGTTGTTGCGGGCATTATGATGCCCACATGTTGTGCACTTTCTGACATGCTGCCCCAATCTTCTAAGCCTTATAGGTATGATCAAAATTAGAGTTTCGGAGAATAAGGGATCCCAAAGTAGCTCCTAATAGTGCCCATTCTCTTTTTATCAGCAGCGCTAGACACCGGATCCCTAACCTCTAGAAGCCCCTCAGTCATTGTCAGCATCCATAAAAGTGGTCCGAGAAATCGCACATAGATATCCGCTGTATATCTATAGCATGAGCTGCTCCCAAATCCCTAAACCCTAAATAAACCCTACTGTATGAGCCCGTCTTGTACGAGGTGGAGACTCTACTCACAGACCTGCGCGTGGCGCAGAAGGTGAAGAGCTGGCGTCGCTTGGGCTTCGCAGTAAGGCTTTATAGGGTGTAGGGTTTCGGGTTAAGGCCAAGTCTTTGGGGTCTAGGGGCAACTCAACTAATCATGCAACCCGAAACCCTTGACCCGAAGCACTTTAGCCCTGCACTACTGCCCTGCGCTTTGACGCTGCAATGTGGGAGTTTCCGAGAATAGGGGGTACTTTATTTTGGGGTCCTTATATCAAGGATCCTACAATTTAGGGTACTATATTCGGGTCCCCTATTTTCGGAAACTCCCATGTAGGTTCCAGGTGTTCAGCCTCTGAAGCCGGTTGGCTTGTCTCGTTGTGTATAACATCTGCGTGCGGGCACCCATGGTCCATGAGTTGATTCCGTGCAATCGTGTTATTTGTCTGCCGGTAGCTCTAAGCCCAGGAACTGAGTGTATGCATATGTGTCATGAAGTGTATGCATATGAACATGTGCGTAAACACGAACGAACCCGCACATGCACATACACGCGATACACATGGACTGATACAACACCAGATGCAGTGGCATATATATATATATATATATATATATATATATATGCGCATGCATGCACACATGCGTGCATCCGTAAGTACGCACGGGCATACACACGTACGTGGGTTACATACATATCTACATGCATGCTACTATCTCGAAGGAAAGTCTGAATGTTCGAAAAATGCACTGGTAGGAAAGCCTTTTCATGTATATTGGTCCCTTGGGAAGAAGATAGCAGCCACTGAAGCCTATCTTGACACCAACATGAAGACGGTTGCAATTAGCTCTTTGAATATTGCAGCTGCTTCAAATCTTGGCCCGCTACAACATGGACCCCAGACTCTGAACCCCCAGACTTTTGGAAACAGAAAACTAAAGCCCCTAACATCGGAGCAGGAATATTTATTAATGTTGGTATCGTTTTTCTATGTTGAGGATCATGACTCGTATTTTCAGTATTGCTACTTATTCCACTTACTGTTGGTGTTATGTTTCCTTCGACTTCCCGATCTACCCAGTTCTACCAGAAAACGCCCCCGAGGTTTGGTCTAATGAGTCTAATGATTCAGGGCTTTTTAGTTCATCCTAAACCCGATCCCCTTGATTCCCTAAACCCCGAACCAGAAGCCTCAAACCCCAAAGCCCTAACCCCAAAACCGAACCCCAAACTCTACAGGACAAGACCCGAAGACCCAAAGCCAATTTGGGGTTTAGGGTTTACGGCTGAGCAACACCCTAAGACCAGAATCTAGAACCCTATCCACGAACACTCAGCGAAGTCTCATGGCCCTAAGCCCGAGATCCTGAACCCTAAACCCTCCCTTAACGGCCCCTGAACCCTACTTACCCCCCCCCCCCCAAANCCCCCCGCGAAAGCTCATGGCCCCAAACCCGAGAACCCCCCCCCCAAACCCCCCCCTAACCGCCCCCTAACCCCCCCTCCCCCCCCCCCCCCAAATACCCATGATTAAGGGCCATAGGGGCTCCGTTAAAGGGCTCTCGGGAGGTCCTGGTAAACCCCTAAACCGTGAACCCTCCCTAAACCCTGAACCCTAAAGCCTAAACCCTAAACACCAAACCCCTAAACCCCTAAACCCTGATCCCTTAAGCTAAGCGTTGATGAGTGTTCCCAGGGCTTCCTCGGATCCCAGCTTTGCATCTTGGATGTGCATGCGGTTTTCGGGTGTTTAGGGGTTTAGGGTTGAAGGGTTTACACAGGGGTTAGGGTTTACAGTCTGGGGATATCAAGGGGTCTATAACTGATTTATAGGGGTTATACTAAGACCCTTTGTTCGGGAGTATGTGAGGGCCTCTATAGCGGATTTACCGGGTTTGATAACAAAAGAACCCGACTTCACACTGTTGGCTTTGAAGCCGCCGCCAGCTGACTTAGTTTGGCTCGGAATCCTTACTTCCGTTACAGTACTGAATCTGATTTGTAACCTTCACATCGCTTGTCTAACTCTCAAGGCTCTTAAGGTGTTTGACACTGGCCCTGGGGTTACAACAGAAGTGGAACCACCCTGCACGGTAAGTTCTGCGTCCCAAACCCTAGCCGCCCTAGCCGTAGCCCTCACCCTCAACCCAATACCTGTGGATCCAAGAACCTAGCGGGTTTATGCGAGGCCGCATAAACGTGGGGTCACGCTATACCTTTTGGAACGGGTACCAGCTAACCCCAAACCCTGCATTCCAAACCCAAAACTTAACTTCAAATCCCGAAGCCGTAAACCCGAAATCTAACTTGCACCTTCAGGATCATCCCCGGCAATGCAGCCGACGAGCTCGTGACAGCGGCGCAGCGTGATCCGAGTGAATCGAAAGTCAGCTTTGAGGCGATGCGCGGGCCAGAGTTTGAGTAGGGGGGGGGGGTTGGGAAGTTCAGGGTTCGAGGTTTGAGTTTTGGGTCCTGGGTTTAAGCAAAAGTCGTGTCCACCATCTGTGTTCCTCGTCGTCGTAGCTCATACTTTGATTTTTAATATTAACAACAGTAACAGCCAAGTTGGAGGTTCAGCTTCATCCCCAGCTGCCTTGTTCGTCGTGGTTGCCGTCTCGCGACACATATTCGGAGAAAGTAGGAGGCAGAGGAGAAGGAGGCCCTAAACCCCGTCATCAAAGCGCTAGTGCAAGTCTTCATCATTGTCGCCGCCGGTTCCTCCATAATAGCCGCAGGTCCATGGGCCATGGCTTTCAGCTGCAATAATGAATGTCCCCTTGGTTCTATATCCCCAGAACAATGTCCAACGAATGCATATCGAAACAAGGCATCAAACTTGTCATGTGTAAACGGATATGTTTCAATGAGAAGGCCCTTAGGCCCAAAACGTCCTGGCAAAGCTCCCATAGCGACCTGAATCACCTTTTCGCTGTGGCCTCTTACACATGCGCCGGCTGCATCCAATGGTCATGCACGCAGCATCCACTGTCTCATGTGAACCTGGACTCCCACATGCTCAAGTGCTTGATCTTTCTACTTCTATCGTTGGCTCGGCTGGGCATTGGCTGGCTGTGGTTTGGCTTCATGTAAGTAGTATATGGGTGGTCTTGGAGTGGCCATGTCTGTGTGCTACTGTGGGAGCCCGCCGCAAACCCTAAACCCTTGCCCGGCCTCTAAACCCTTATTGTAGAACTTTGAGGATCCATGTGCCCAAATATGCTATACCTTGGCGGTAGGTAAAGTAGCTCCTAGATGGGTACTTTGGGAACAAGGTATATACTAGTTGGTTACCGGGACTTTTGAGGATTGTAGAAGCGTTTACGGAACCCCTTAATGGTACACGAGACTGAGACCCCACACCTGTGAAGGTGCTTCCGGACACCTTCCCACGCAGAAATGCCTGTCGAAGGCTGGTCCAGGAGCCTTCCGCAACGCATTGCATCGGAAGTCCGGTTCAGGGCTTATAGGCTTTTGGGTTTGAGCCTTTCAGGGGTTTAGGGTTTCAGGGTTTAGGGTTTAGGATTTGGGGGCCTCTGTCTGTCTCCCAGAAGGGGCCTTAAATGTTTTATGACTTACGCGAACCATTATGGCGGTTTTCAACATAGCAACCCCACTTTGTACCACATATGCAGATACTCAGCATCCTCGAAGTTTGCACTGACGGATCCCTGGCACCCCTATGGGCTATTAGATTATTAGACCTTAGGGGTACCTTAATCTACCCTTAATAGGGGTCCTAATAGGGATCTTTAGGGCCTAATAGCCCATAGTGGCAGAAGGGATTGTCACAGACTGCATGGATTTAGGATCTTAGATGTCTTCTCCGGCCTGGGGTTGGTACTCCAGGTTACAGGATCAGAATCTGCCCTACTTGGAGGATCATGGGACTTAGCAAGTAAGGTTATAAGTTCTAAGTACCTTAATAGGGGTTATAAGTAGATACAGGTATAGTTACCCTTTTTTTCATCCTAAGGACTGCATAAATCCCATGATCCTGTAAGTATGCTGTCGCACTTGAGAAGTCGATGTTAGAGAGTTTAGCCTATCATCCAAAACATAGTACAGAACCTGAATCCCTTCCTGGTCGGGACTCGGAAAGCCCAAACGTCTAAACTTTGAGTCTAAGCGCAGTTTGATTTATGCGGCTGGGTAAACCTTACATCGAACCCCAGGATGTTGTCCTAAGTAAGCCCTAAATCCTAAACCCAGACCTTAAATCATGTTGAGTCTTTTCCGAGATCTTTGCCGCACCCGCGCTCAGAAACCTATGTGAAGCAGTAGAGCTACGGGGCTTTTGGTGAGTCTATATAGTAGGGCTCCGCAGGAATATGGGTGAGTGCATGTTTTCCCGTGAATTTGGGTGAACTGGCAGTAGAAACCGTACCTCATGTGAAGGGAGACCGGTACACATGGCGCTACTACGTCTCAGGATAGCGGTAAGTCCTCAGGGTCCAGGTACTGGCAGGAAATACTCAGGCTTCACAGTGGTTCTGATACACTAGTTTTCCTGCCAAAGTGTATACTCCAACGTGCACATGGAGACTTGAAGCCTGCACCATGCGTAGAACCCTTAATCGACCTCTTGCATAGAGCGCATATAGTGCCCTTATCGGACTTTTTACACCCAGCATATATGAAGCCAGCCTGGCATGTCCTCCATAGCAGTGTGCCTCCAGAGTGAGCCTGGCGATGAAAACCCGAACACAGAGTCCGATATTGGAGGTTGCAGGTTTGCATAGAGGATTTTTGGGTTAAGGGTTCGGGGTTTCAGGTCAGATTTCGGAAATCGCAGGGCTTAGGCACGACGCTTGCAGGAATCCTGCTTCATGCTCTCGGGCCACTCGACTGCCCAGAGCATGTTTTTGTTTTTGTTTTTGCCTGGCGAGCATGAAAACTGCATGACTAAGCTTCGAACTCCTTGAGACATCTCGACATAAACTGCTCTGCAACCTAGAACTTCGAACCGAGTCTAGCCGAGTCTTCCAACACCCCGTGCTTGACAGCACAAATCGTAACTGGTGTTTTGAAACGCTTGAGTCACTAGACTAGGTTTGTTTTTGAGCTTAACTATATTACTTAGTAGTTGTGGACCCAAGGTTTAGTTTGTTTTTGTTCGCGCTATGGCTTCCTAGGCATATGGGTTCTCTACTACATCATCGAATGCTTCTCAGTGAACTCGGGTGACGAGTTCCTAGTGGCAGAGCAGGTGCCAGCACGAGAAGGGCGACCTTCGGAATTGGAACCCTTGGGCCCTTGGGTTAAGGGTTGTTCATAGGGACCCTTAAGCGGGTAGGGGGGAGGGAGACTACACTTCCTAAAAAAGGGCTTATTATGGGCATTAAGGCCCCCTACCCCCCCTAAGGATCGGAAATGGGTTGTTTCGGGTCTTTTGATATGGTTTCCTGATGTTTGACTTCGTGTGCCGGTCAGTTGCTTGCGCCAGGCTCAGGCCTCAAAGCCCAACTCAGACAGTTCCCTTTATTTCAAGCTGGGCATGAAACCTTGGCTAGATTCTCTTGCACACCAGTAGAACAATCGCAACTCTTTCATTTTTGGCACCCATATAAAGTTCTCTTGGTATGGATCCTTAGTGTCCAGGGATCAGGGTTGACGTTTGGATTGGAGCTTTACAAGGGTGCAAGGGTTCCTGAAACATGTAATCGGTTAGGATTATAGCATGTTGAGCTGCATTGTCTGATGGTTCGAGGGTTTGGGGATTCGGGCCTTCCAACACCGAGAGGAAGCTCGCCGGCGCGAAATCCCCTGCCTCTGCATCGACGCCAAAGTTGCAGAAAGAGATTTGGGTGCTTGTTTGCTCTGTGTGTGTGCGCACCTATGTATATAGATAAACAGATAGAATATGTGTGTGTATATATATATAGGTATATCTATGTACATGGGTCTTTATGCGGTCTTGTTAGTTTGTTGGGCCTCTAGCTTAGTTTTTTTATGATGATGCTTTTGGAACAGTGTGTCCTATGCTCGAGACCTGGTTGCCTGAACAGTGTGTCCTATGCTCGAGACCTGGTTGCCTATTTATTCATTTGCTAGAGAACTGAACTATGCTTCGGAGGGCTTTCAAACTAGGTACACAGTCCCCAAAGATAAGAACTTGCCCTATAGAGCTCCGGTACTGCCCCGACTCTGTAACAGTTAGATAATATTTAAAATAAAGCCACATGTAGCCTTGAATATGACCCCTAGTATAGACTACTGCAGGGTGCAAGGATGTGCTCAGGATGCCCAGAAATTGCGGGGCATGGCATTTCCCTGAGGGCCCAAGTATCCGAATAGTATGTACTTTGGCCTTAAAGTGCTTCCTATATAGGTACATTGGGCCCAAACATATGTACTATTTGGGTACATGGACCCTTAGGGTTTAAGGTTTGTTTTTCTGGAGGGGGCTTTGGACTTGATTCAAGGCATTGAATCACGTGTTGCGACCAGCAAAAAGCGCCTCTTCAAGAGACTGCAACACTCTTCGGAGATGCACCCCAAGAGACTGAGGTACGGGTTCCTATTCTTTATTTATAGTACAATTGTATAATGTACGTCACCAAAACCCTATTACCGGCCCTACATTACGGGCTTATAATATGCGCCAAAACCCTGGGCCCCAGGCCCTAGTCGAGCTACTATTGCCCCTAAACCCAAAACCCTAACCCTAAACCTTACATCCTAAACCCTAACCCTAAACCTTAAACCCTAAACCCCATAACCCTAAACCCTATACACCCTATACACCGTAAGAGACTGAGGACCTCGATACCGATCAGCTTTGTAATCGCCTGGGCGCCGTGTCGGCCCCTTGGCCCCGGAATGCGCCTTGGCAAAAAGCGGTTTCGGGTTCCTTTAAAGGGATCAAACAGGGCTCCTTTAAGGGTTCCTTTACGGGATCAAGTAGGGGTTCTTTTAAGGGATCTATAGGGGTTATAGATTAGGGTTGAGTGGTTTAGGGGGTTAAAGGTTTTAGGGTTTCGGGGTTTAGGGGCTTAGGGGCTTAGGGTTTAATTAGGGGCACCCAAAACTCTTGGGAGAGTGATGTGGGCAAAAGCTTTTTAAGCTTTGCTTCAAAATCGCATGACCCACGTGCTCCATAGGTTCCTGGTTATTTATATACCCATGTAGAACCTATCGTGAGGCTACAAAAGCATAGGTAATGGCAGTTCAAGATAATCCTCAGCCCAAAGGGGTGCGTACTTATTGGCTGTAAACTCAACTTGTCAACTTTTAGGGTTCTTATAAGGCAGTCGATTCTGAAAGTTTCAACTCTTATTTCCTTGGGTTTTGGGCCAGTGAGCATACTAGGTTCAGGGTTTAGGGATCCCGGGGTGGAGGACTGCGGCGCATTCAGATTAGACGGCTTAGGTTCAGGCAAAACATGTATCCATGTTCGTAACTGTATACATATTGTATCTAGACTTGTATGTGTGTATATATATATATATGTCATGCTTGCATGCATGGTTGTTTTTTGGTTGCTTGCTTGTTCGCTTGTTTGCTTGTTTGCTTGCTTGCTTGTTTGTTTGTTTGCTTTGGCTTTGGGATTGGATTGCACCGGTTCTGTGTTGATGTTGCTGCTTCAGGGTCTGAGGGTTAGGGTTCGGTTGCACAACAGTTCCGTCTCTGAAACTGTGATTCTCCCTCGACGCAAGGCGATCCAAGACCCTGAACGCCAAACAATAAACCCTGAACCCTAAACCCCTTCGCCCCTAAACACCTGCATCCGGAGCCCTGTTCCCAGGTGCTGAATGTGCTCCTCAGCTGGTTGGCCTTGCCGTGGCATGGCTGGAAGGGTTTAGGGTCTAGGGTAGTGTTTACATCTACAGTCGTATTTTCCTCGCGGCTCCCTAGTACAACTAATGTGTAGTATACCATACCCCAAACCCCATTGGAAACATTCCCTAAGCAAGACGGTTTAAATGTAAAATATGCTCCTTGTTATCCAGCAGTTCCGGCCCGTGTACTACACCGTAAACCGATTAAAAACCGTCTTGCCGAACATGTATAGAGCATGCATTGCGGAATCAACCCTAAACCCAAAGCCCGCAAGCTCGAAACCCCAAGCCCATCCAAACCCTAAACCCTAAACCGATTCTTGCAGAGGACTCCCTTCTACGTCTCCATCTACCTTAAAACTAAAAACAGGATGCTTGGAGAGGGTTAGTATACTTATAGACGGATGGGGTTTCGGGTCTAGGTAGGGTTCAGTGCTGCCTATTCAGACCTCTATGTTAAACATACCGGTCGCACGAAGGCGATGTCTTTTCAGGGTGTGCTTTCCCCGGCGCTGCGACGTGGATGTGATCGGCACGGTAGCTCGGCTGCCATGTTTACCCAGGTCCGACGTTTAGAATTGTACTACTGAGATCCCTATACTAAAGCTGCCGTTTAAGGAAGCCTAAACCATAAACCTTCAGGCTTTCGGGATCGCACCTTTACGTCGTGGGCCCTCCCTTTTCGTATTCAGGTTGATTACTGGTCCAAGTCTAGCGGACGTGCTGATCCAGGGGCGGTTCAGCTGAAGCCCTGAAGCCTATACATCTTAGACCCGCAGCCACATATCACTAGACGCGAGACCCTAATCCTGCAAGGACATCTCCTTCCGTAATTCCCCACCCTTGGGGGAGGTTGATGTCTGTTTCAATGTAAGACCCTCCCCTGTGCCTTTAAGCGACAGACATAATTAGGAAGACGGGGTCGAATAATTGCGAATATGTTCCTTGGGGTTCTTCATTGTTTACTAATTTGACTACAGCTACTACAGACTATATACCCCAAAACCTTATTCTAATTATTAAGGCTCCTATGAGTATCTCATCATAATTGACGTGGTGCTGTTGTTTTGAGCGCATGCTCGTACATACTTCTTGACTTTAGTAGATTAGAGTACCAGGCTCTCTTGGGAGCTCACCGCGCTCGCTAGAAAAAATGATTATGAGTATTAGAGGGTAGTCGGGGGCTCCAGGTAGAGTCTAAGCCCCAGACTCCCAAGCCTTGAGCCAAGGTTTAGGGTTTGGGGTTTGAGGGATTAGGGTGTATGGGAAGTGCAAGGTTTCCAGAACATGTAGGTCTCGAAGTTTCTCAGCTTAAGACTGTTTATGTCTTTTAAACCCTTAGTAACTTTAAGTCCCATGCCCAACCTTAAGCTACCATAACCTACTTTTTTGGAGGTTCTTAGAAGCACCAATATGGAAGTTTGGGGACCCTACAAAAAAGTAGGTTTTGGTAGGTTAAGGTAAACTCCAAACCTACATAGGCCTTCCTCCACTTCGTGAGCTTCCGACTGCGGATTTGGCTCGGCCACCGGGCATGTGCAAATCTTGCCTCTTTGTCCAGTGACTTCGGGTTCTGGCAACCCTAAGGGTCCAAGTACCTAATAATCATATACTCTCCCACATACAAAGCTACATAACTACTATCCGAAACCTAAGTACCCAATTATTGGGTCCTTTTGGACCCTTAGGGCAACGTTACTACGAGTTGGACGGTTCGGTTTAGGGTTCAGGGGGTTTAGGCGGCTCAGCATTTAGGATTTAGGGCTTTGGGGTTTTCAGCCGGAGGGGATTTGCTAGGACCCTCCGGAGCGCCTCTAGTAACGGCCTTTAGTGGGTCGTACTGGATTTAGGCTTTAGAATGCACTGGAGAGGAGCTGGTGATTTAGGTCTTATTTATGGTTTGGGTTTTTGCTTGGTTCTGTTGTTTTCGCGAGTTTCAGAATATTGGGGGTCCTGCTGGAGGGCCTGAAACTTTACAAATAACAAAGAGACCTTGTTGTGGGTTCTAGAAAGGGATCCCTTTTCCGGTTGCCTAGAGTTTGGGCTTCAGGATTACTTGTGACCACTCTGTAGGTAGCATCGGATTTTTTCCGTTAGGCCTGCCAGCCCCGGCCCGAACCCCCCAAACTCCCGAAGCATTGCCCAGACCCTATAAACCCTAAACCTACCCAGAGGCCCCAAAGTAGTTCCTTTTTGGGGTTACCTTATAGGATTCTTTACATGAACCCCAAAAAGGAACTACTATGGGGCCTCTGGGTAAACCCTAACCCGAGACAAAACCCTCCCCCACGCCGTTTCCCGAGGCTTCGTCATCTCCTCTGCATGTGCCGGAAGTCTCCTTGGTGCCTGCCCAAGCTGGGTTGAGAGACTGAGCCATTCAGCCCTAACCCTAAATCCGAAACCCCTAAACCCTAATCCCTAAACCAATAAAGAGTAACGCCTGCGTAATTGCTAAACCATAGAGTTTAAGCCCTTAAACTCCAGAACGGGTCTAGTGTTTGGGGTCTAGGATCAGCGATGGCCTTCGATGTACAGATCTCTCTCAGACCCTCTCGGTTGAGAGAGCCCTCGGTAGGGCTTTACGAGAAACGCTGTTGTAGTCCTGACTCAAAGGAGCGTATATTACTCATCAGGGGTCTGCAGAACCCTAAACCCGAAATTAGGCTTTGCCATCTGTCCGAGCGGAAGGTTTTCGTAATTAGAGTTGTTGGGTTCGGGGCGTTTGGGTGTGAGATAGGGCTTCCTTTCAGACTTCCTTGTCAAAAGAACCTTCAGGGTTCATGGTTACTCGGCTGTATTCTGGTTGTCTCGAATTGCACAAACTCCCTCCCACATGCCTTGGGCACCCTACACCCGAAAAATCAAAATTGAATCGGGCGTCCTGCACTACAGCAAGCATCCTTGCAAAGCTCAAAAGAGGATTCCTTTTGCATCAGTCGAATCTGTCAGCACTGTCCTAAGCATCCTTGATGAACCATCAGTCACAGGGTCGCGGGTTAGGGCTGTGTTGGTTTTTAGGGTATTGGTTCAAGAGCTTAGGGCTTATTTCGGGATCAGGGTTTAGGGTTGAGGCCGTAAGATCTAAACCCTGAACTCCAGGCTTAGGGC
Organism: Symbiodinium sp. clade A Y106; assembly: GCA_003297005.1. Taxonomy (NCBI): domain Eukaryota; class Dinophyceae; order Suessiales; family Symbiodiniaceae; genus Symbiodinium; species Symbiodinium sp. clade A. The sequence goes on along the minus strand of BGNK01000771.1, from coordinate 80,192 downwards.
TTTACGGTTCAGGGCTCATCAGGTTTGTAACCAGTCTTCGAAAGGCACAGGAGAGGGCGACGTCACAGCCACCAATTAGGGTTTCGGGTTTAGGCTTTGGTGAGGGTTCGGTTCAGGTTTAGGTTGTAGGGTTTTAGGGTTCGAATTCGTGCGTTTCGGATTTAGGTTTCTTAGGGTTCAGGGCCTTATGCGCCATGGCTCATAGCATTTCTTCCCTGCAGCACGCAGTTTAAACATTCACCAGACACTGATGTCGATGTTCTTGGGAAGCTTTGAAGCTCTGTCAGAGCTCCTACCGCGGTGCCGAGACCTACTCCTAAGGGTTCCTTGTACCCAAATAGTATATACTTTGGGCACAGTGTACTTATATAGAGAGTACCTTAAGGCCGAAGTATATGATACTTGGCTACATGACCCTTAGGGCTATGCAGAAACCTCTCCGAGCCCAGATGCGGTCCGTGCTGATGCCACTGCAGCAAGGGATTCAGTTCCTGAGCCTGAGCCGAAAAACTACCCCCTCATGTGGAACCCATACCTAACCAAAAGTAGGTAAAATAATGGCCCAAACCTATGAAAGGCTGTTATTCTACATACTTTTGGGGCCCAGGTACAAGCCCATGTGCAAAGGCTCCGCAAGGGATCAGCTTAGAATTCCTCTTCTACAGATTCGGACATCAAGAATCAGAACATGATGGGTGTTTCCTGCGCGAGCACCACAGGAACCGTGGACGTCGTCAAGAGCACCACTGCCCGGAGACTCCAGCTTACCCTAAACCCTAAACCCTAAACCCAAGCCAATTTCCTGGAGCTGGCCTCGCGTGCCGGATCCAGAGTGGGCCCTGAGCCCCGAAGCCTTAAACCCTTACGGTACACTTTGTTGCTCCCTCGAAGCATCCCTGTTCAAGGGACACCCCTAAACTCTAAACCACTATCCTTCAAAGGACCCTTAAACCCAAAGCAAATGTAGATCAAACGGAACCCTAAACCCGAAACAAGCGTTGTAGATCCTTTAAAGGGAGCCCTCATACTGCAAGCCCAGCCCTAGACACTAAACTCTCAACCCTAAGCCCTAATTCAAAGATCGGGCACAGTGGTTCCAAGTTAGGGTTTAGGGTTTCTTGGGCAGCCCGGATAGTAGCTTGCCGAAGCCCTACCCTATACCCTAAACCCCTAAACCCCTACGCCGCCAGGTGCCGTGATCTACTTCATGGGCCGAGGGGCGGAAGGTGCCGCTGAGGTGCTCGGGGGTAGAGCAGGGCAAGTAACTTCCTATACGGGCTGACTATAAGGTTTATGATGTTTCATGGGTGTAGAGCGTTTGGGGGCTGGGGTTCGGTGATTTGAGTTTCGAAGTTAGGTGTTGAGTTGAAAGTGTAGGGTGTACTTGAACCCTGAAAAACCTACCATTTTCGGGCTCCCTGTTATGAATTCCTTATACCTTCAACAGTTGGAAGTTGATGTTCGGTATCAGAAAGTTCCGTGTTTTTCGCTGTGGGGCGATACAGTTAATTCCTGGGTTTTTCGTAATTTCCAGGTACCTGATTTTAGGATAGCAGATTTGTAGGTTCGTTTTTGGCGAGCACATGCCCTAAACCACCACAACCTACTTTTTTTGTAGGTCCTTATTAACATGGAATGTACATGGACGCTACAAAAAGTAGGTTTTGGTAGGTTAAGCGGTTTAAGGTTTAGGGTTTAGGGTTTAGGTGACTATGCTGCACTTGATACGGCACTTGACGGGCGCCGGAACATCCAAGGCTTGGGGCTCGCTGCCTAATTTCTTTGTTATGGCCTCGCTACCACAGAACTATTGTCTGTTTAGGAAATGTTTCTATTTCTTGTTGATATAAAACCCAAGAGAGTATTAAAAACGACTATAAGAGGTCCTAAACTCTAAACCCGCAACTTTAAACCATCCTACGCCCTAAAGCCTCAGCCGTGAGAGCCGAATGCCTGTACGGTGGCTTACTGTGCCCTGAACCCCACAGAAACCTCATGGGCTTAGGATTTTTTCGGATTTCGATGAGGGCTTGACCCTCAACGTCCATGTGCCCATGTCGGGTATACTTTGACAATAAAGCTGCTGTTTGGGAACCCCTTTCGAGGCCAATCTGTATACTACACGGGCACATGGACCCTCAGAGAAAGGCCGTCCAAAGCCAAAACACCCTAAACCCTCAACCCTAAGCCCTAAACCCCGGCATTCAGTGACATAAAACCCTAAGGGTTCATGTAGCTAAAGATTATATACTTTTGCCTTTAAGTACTCTCTATATAGGTACATGGGGCCCAAAGTATAGACTATTTGGGTACATGGACCCTTATACCCTAAACCCCTATAGAACCCTTAACGGAGCTCTTAAAGGAACCCTTGAAAGGAACCCTATTTGGGTACATGGACCCTACTAGGGTTGTATAAAACTCCTAAAAGGGGTCCTCTCTCCACTCAGCCCTCAACCCTAAGCCCAAAACCCTGGCATCAATTCACCCTAAACCCTAAACCCAAACCCTAAACCCTAAACGTATAAAGCCCCCTAAACCAGCGCCTCGCCTATCTTCTCCGTGTGCTTCTCAGGCAGGTGGTGTTGTGAAGCCCGAGGACCGGCAGGCGGGGCTTCTTTATTCGGGGGTTGAGGGTTTAGGGTTTAGGGTTCATTGTTCGATGTTTTTGGTTGCTTAAGGGTTTAGGGTTTAGGGCTTAGGGCCTAGGGTTCATTGTTTGATGTTTTTTTTGCTCAAATGTTTTTTGTTACTGAAAGCCCGTGATCATATTCTTTGGTTTTTTGGTGGGCAAGGAGGGACAGGGGGTACGACTGCAGGGCTGTTGGATTGAGGGCATTGGGGTTGAATTAGGGCTTTAGACTTGCATTATCGAAGGCTTCTGGTATAACATAGGGGTCTGATGAATATTGTGTGTAATACTGATAGCAGTCAGTAATATCCTGTTGTAATAGTCTCCGCCCATAATATCACCCAACATTCTGTTCCCTCCCGGTATACTTGAATTCCCCTGCAGCCGTACTCGAATCATTCCAAAAATAACTCCTGAACCTGATGTCCTCTCGAACACGATCCCTGAAGTCCCAAGTCTGACCTCGAGGTGCTCGTTCCTATCACGATGACTGCTTTTCAGTTGCGGTGCTGTCATCAAACTATGAGGATTGTGATTGTTGCTCTTGTTCTTGTGCCCTTATTGACGAACTTGGTCAGTAGGAAGATGCGAAGTTTATGTTTAATACGCGTCTTGCCAGATCGTTGCCATGAGTTTGACTTTGATGCTGTTCGGGATGTAGCCGGTTGTCTCATGACGATCAGTATGACCTAGCAGCAATCCTGGTAGCGATTGCAGCTGCGTTTGCGATTTTCCGACAGTTGTTGACGCGCACTTTCATGCTTGATGGCTGGTAGAATCATCGTTGGCCGTTGGTAGTAGTGGCGATGAAGATCATCACGATGATTCTCGGCTTCGAGCCCTTTTCTGAGAAACCCAACACCCCCAAATCCTAAACCCTAAGCGACTGCCCGCTCAATCATAAACCCTAAACCCCGAAACCCTAAGCCACTGCCAGCCCCCCCCCCCGCTCCCCCCTGCCGCTCCCCCTCCCCCACTAAACGCCACACGCTTTGAGGCATTCATCTCCAGCCTCCTCCTGGCTTTTGAGGTGTATTTGCAGCTTGTCCAAACTACAGGGGCCCAGAAAATTACCTGTACTATATTGGGGGTTCCTTATTTTAGTTAAAGCAGGTTCTTGTAGTTTACAGTATAGTATACCCAAAACCCTATTCGAATTATCAGGCCCCCGAAATTGAGCCCATTTGGGGCCAACTCCCTCACCCGAAGTTCGGGCCCGGACTTCAGCATTTGCGCCACCCTCAGCCCTGGCCCTAAAGCCCCGAACTCTAAACTCCACCCTGGGTTTAGGGGTTTAGGGTTTATAAGGGGTTTAGGAGTTTAGGGTTTAGGGGTTTAGGGTTTAGGGTTTAGGGGTTTAGGGTTTAGGGTTAAACTCCACCCTTACCACTGGACCCCAGCTCCCAACACCCCGAACGCGACACGCGACTCCGAGCGGGGCACTCATAATGAGGTTTTGGGGATTCAGGGGTGTAGGGTCTTCGAAGACAAGTTTGTAGAGTCCTGCTTCTTATCTCTGCATTTTCGACTGGAGAGGAAGCCCAATTTACAGAGCTTCTGCCCTTGAAACAGAAACCTAGCGCCCTAGGATGCCGTGCATCTACGAAGCCTTGGTAGCATCGCGCGATGAGGAGACCACAAGCATCGGTGGGGCTTAGGGTATATTGTTCAGGGTTTGGGTCTTGTTATTACGAGTTTAGCTTTGTTTCATAGCTGAAAGCAATAAGTGTTCAATGAAATCCCAAGTGACTTTGGAGTCTGTGAAGTTACTGCCGGGGTGGGTCGGAGTTCATGAGGACGTCGCTGAGTGCTTCCGAGGATGGCTATCTACTTTGGCCTGAGAGAGCAACATAAGCGGGTATAGGGTTCCGGATTTGGGGGATTCGGGTTTGGGGTTTAGGCTCACCCATAAGCCCCAAAGTAGTTCCTTTTGGGGATTACCTTATAGAATTCTAAATATGAACCCCAAAAAGGAACTACTTTGGGGCCTATGGGTAGGGTATCGGGAACTACACCTGCCTAGTCCTGCAAAAATGTGCCCCGAAGGGCGGTCAGCTGCTTTAAGCCGTGTATTCTCGACTGCACAGATATCCATTGCGAACGGGAATCAGTGTGACTGACTATCTTAGAGTCTTAGATCTTCCGATCGCATGAAGATGCTGCAGTGAACTTACGGGGCATGAGCCATTGAATTGTTGCACCAGACGCTAATTCAATCTCGGACAAGTTCGGATTTCTGAACGGGGACATGACTTGCGCAGATGAGTGGCATGGCCACACATACTGTACTAAGCCTGAGGAAGCATCACTCTGGGATCGGATCCGCCGAGCTGTCGACTAAGCTCGAATCTGCTTGCTCCATATCGGGCACACTGCTACTATTCCGTTTCTTTGTGTTTGCGTTCTATTCTCAACTGCTGGACCTCTATGCCTCCTCTTGAACCGAAAGCTTATATGCTCTAGCCTTGAATCTGGGGACATCCCAAGTCCGACTCGTATGCACTAGTACTGTCGGGGCTTGAATAATTGCCAACACTATTGTTAAGGGTCCTTTGTAGACTGACACCATAAATATACCCTCAAGCCAGAAGCCATATTCATTCATCATTCATGCCCACATATTAGCCCCACGTCCTGGCAGCTTCAAGCCTGCATGAGAGCCCTAGGCCCACCTGATACTTACTCCAACAGTCTCAAAACCTGCAGAAAGATCGTTCCCCTAGAATCCCGCAAACCGCTCTAAACCCGAACCTTAATCCATAAACATGATAAAAAGCAGCCAAGTGAAGCATGAAAACTGAAGGAAACCTAACCTTTATACAATGCCGTAAACTCTGGTCTCCACCCCGAACCTAAACTAGAACCCGAAACCCGGGCGTCGAAACTCGAATGCAGGGTTTAGGGTTTGGGGTTGGGCGGCCAGGCCATGTACCAGCAAATGGCCTCGCAGGCAACGACCCGTGATTGTGTAGATGCCGGATGCTTTAAGTCGCAACGCATGTGAAGACCAACTGCAAAGCTCCGTAGAAGCTCCAGTTCAGGCACAGCCTTGTACAACCGGGTGCTTTGATAGAGAGGAGTCGTTTAAGACAATGGGGTCCCCTTTAGGGTCCATTAAATAGCGGGAGGCCGCCTTCTTGTGGGTTCCTGAAGATGGAGCCTAATTTCGAGAATTACCCATAAAGGAGCTTTATGTGCGCGTGTTAGAAAACACCGGACTCTGACATCGACCCTAACAATTAGAAGGATCCGAAAAGATCCAGACCTCCAAACCGGGACGCTACAGTTCATGCGTTTTCTGCCGGGGATCGAGATAGAGGCTTTGACGTTGAGACGTTTTTGGGTGAGAGACGTCCTCTCCAAACTGGTAAGGGCCTAAACCATTTTTGTTCTAATGGTTTGTGGCGCAAAACATGTTCATTTTTGGAGCGGAAGGTTTTTTTGACACCAATTCCGCGCGGAAAAAAGGAATTCTTATGGGTCACCCCAAAAGCCTGGCCAGGTACAGTCCAGGCCAACTTGTCACCGGGTCGTCGCCGTAGTCCTTGCCTCGGTCATCAATATCAATGAACCCTAGCCTTATGAGGTTTAGGGTTTAGGGTTTGGCAGGAAAGTCACCTTAACCTACCAAAACCTACATTTTTGTAGGGCCCCTATAAATTCCATATTGGGGATTATAAGAAAGAACCTACAAAAAGTAGGTTATGGTAGGTAGTGTAAGGCAGACTTAAACCCTACCCTGAAACTCAAGACTCCTACTGTCATAGGGACCCTTAGGGGGGTAGGGGGGAGGGGGGGAGGGGACCTACTTCCTTAAATAGGCCTTATTAGGTCCTTATTATGGGCATTAAGGCCCCCTACCCCCCCTCCCCCTACCCCCCGAAGGGTCCCTATGATACTCTAAATCCCCCTGTCCTTTCTCATCTCTGGGCTCTGCAAAACATCTTGGTGATGGTGAGGGATTTTGCGTGGGTTTAGGGTTTAGGGTTTAGGGTACGTGGGCTTGAAAAAGCTTGTTAGAGGGTTTCAGGGTTTAGGGATCATGGTTTGTTAATCTTCGTGTAGAGCTGTGAGGTTCAGAGATTCGGGTTTACAGTAATGTCTTGTGATTCGGGGGTAATGGCATTCAGTGTGAATGTAGTGGTCGCACCATCGAAACTGCAACAGCATCGGCAGTTCTGGACCTATCAGGTCGTAGTTCTAACGTAGTGGCCAAAACATTTTCCAATACTATTCCGCAGGGTTCCTCAATTTACTACACTATGCCGGAACAGCCTTGTTTTTGGAACTAACGTCCTATATTGGGGTCAGATTTAGGAAGACGTGTGGACAGAATCAGCAGAAGTAAGCTGCCAGAATGCCAACCGTAAGCCCATCTGGACGCCAAACACTGCACCCAACAACAGAAACCTCCGTGCGCTGATTGAGCTGGCATTCTGGACTCGTATCCAAAAGGATCCGCGAGGTGTCGTTTGAACACGTTGTTGTTAGGGGGGGTTTAGTTGGGGTTTGCGGATTCAGTCGTTTGGGGTTTAGGGTTCAGGGTTTGGGCACCATTTTGAGGAATCTCCAAGCTTCCGAAAAGGTCTTAGGCGCTTTGGGGTTTCTGGGTCATCACGGGGGTTTAGGAGTGAAAACGAGACCCTGAAAAGCAAAGAAGAATATGACGCAACATCCTGTAAACCCCTGCATGGCTCTTATAACCCTTGTAACTGCAAAAAACGATCCTGAACAAATCCGTACGCTCACCAATCCGAAAAACCTGATCCTCCTTGCAAAGCCCTAACATGCCATATAACATCTCATAGAAGCCCGGAAAGCCCATCAAACCGTTTCCTGTGCGGTAGGCTACTTGGAGGATCATGGGACTTAGTAAGTAAGGTTATAAGTACCTTAATTGGGGTGATAAGTAGTTATAAGTAAAGTTACCCTAATTATAACCCTAGTTACCAAGTCCCATGATCCTTTAAGTGCCGAAGGAGGCTATACAATACTATTATGGAATTAGGTCCCAAAAGACCATCCCCATTATGGTTTTTTGCAACCTAGTTCCATAGTAGTAGTGTATATGGACCCTCTTGGTAGGCTACTGTCATATGAGGTTGGCGCTGCGCATGCAAACGGCATCCTCAAGTGCCACCAATGCACTCACACCCTAAGGCTCCATGTAGCTTTATAGTAGATACTTAAGCCTTAAAGGGGTCCATATATAGGTACTTTAAGGCCTAAGTATATACTATATGGGTACATGGAGCCTTAAGGTCACAGCTAGAATCCTTCTCCTGTGGTTCAGGGCTTTGCGGCTTCGTGAGGCTTTGAAAGGGCTGTTATACAAGGGGCTCATACAACTTTACTGGGGCTTACGATACCCTAAACCCTAAACCCGAAGCCTTTTTTGTTGCAGGGCTCTTGGCTGCTCTTTGGGTTCAGGGAGTTTAGGGTTGGGGTTGCTACAATCATCCTAGGCCCTAGCTAGTTTTGGAAAGACCCCTTAAAGGGGACCCTTCTCAGCCCTACTTCTGGCTCCCTTTAAAGGGAACTTATTGAGAGGGTCTTTATCCCAAAGGGTCTCCCCAATCCCAACTCCTAAATCAAGATTTTCAAGGACCTCTCGGTTTTCAGGAGTGTGCAACCGTGACGTGCGTTTCGCGAGTGGTTTTCATTGCGCATGTCTAGTGACTAGTGCAGTTTTTTCCCGCGTTGACTACTATCTTCTGAGGTTCTGACTCATTACCAATGGAACTCCCATGGGCCAGACCGGGTGCTTCAATCGATCCGGTAGCAAGACGGTTGCCATGCCTGCTTTTGTCAGCAGTGTCTTGCCCAACATTCCTTGTTCGAACTAGACTACAACATACTCCTTAACCTTGTTTTATTTATGCTCCTCTATTTTGCTGAAGATGACGAAGAAGATGGCGATGGTTGGCAGAGGTGATAGTTAGCAGTATTCAGACTTCAAGGCTGCTGGTTTAAGAAATGTACCCTGGACAGCGTAAATCATAATGCCTAATGCGGATGCTTGAAGAATGTAAGGTACGTTCCGTAATATGTTCCGCACCTTTGCAGTTTCTGAGATACTGGGACGGCAAATGCTCAGATGCAAGTGCAGATGCTGAAGAAGCTGCTGATGAAGCAAATACAGACAATATCGCCAAGATGGTGTTGCCGATGCTGACCTGTGCTTCTTGAGTCTGGTCTTGAACCCGAAGGCCAAAACCCTAAACCCTAACCAACCCATCACAGCCGAGGCGTGCTAGGACTCGTAGCCTGTGATCTCGGCTTGGCACAAAGTGGCCACATTGCCGCCCTGAGATTCCGATGAGTAGTACCAGAGACGACCAGGACCAGGTAGCGTAGAGCTTTCTTAGCATGAAGTAGATCAAAGAAACGCGAGCTGATACCATATTATATCATACTCTTTTTTTACAGTATTGCTGTGCTATGTCGTTTTATAACATATCATAGTACATTACATTATGTTAGAGTATATTATAGGGTTGCAAAGCTAAGGCTTTCAGTGTTCAGGGCAAGCGGGGCAGAGCAGGTCCCTGGACCTAGGTGGCATGCGCAGGGTTTGGGCGGGTTTAGGCTTCAGGGATGTTTAGGGTTTAGTATTCAGGGTTTATAGGGCTTAGGATCAGGAATTTAGGGTTTAGGGCGTGGGGTTTAGGGTGTAGATGGGTGTAGGATTCAGGGTTTAGGGTTTAGGACTTATTAGGGTTTAGCATTCAGGTTTAGGGTTCAGGTGACGTTGCTGCGCCGACAGGCGTTCCGAAGCAGAGGCTTCCTGCAGCGAGAAAAAGTGCAGCGTAGCCCGGTCGTGACAAGAATACGCACCTTGATAATTAGAACAAGGCCTATAGGACTTTAAAAGGCTCGAAAAGGGCTACTATAAGGGCCATTATAAGGATTTAGTATAGGGGCCTTAGCAATCCTTAAGGGTTCATGTGCCCAAACAGTATATACTTTGGCCTTAAAGTACTCCCCAGAAAGGTACATTGGCCCCAAAGCACATACTATTCGGGTCTTTGACCCTTAGGGTAAGCCCCAACTGAAGTCGGATAGGTTTTCGGGGTTTAGTGTTTAGGGCCTTTTAGGGTTTCCGAGCATAAAGCCTGAATACTTACTAGTGGTATTCCTTAGGGTTAGGCATCGGCCCAGAAAGTGGTTTGAAGAGCCAGTAATCAGTAATGATGTGCCCGCATAGTCTCTGCACATACTGTAAGTTTGCTATATAACCATATAGTACATGACTTCTTTTGGAGCATTAAGGCCTCCGTATTTTGGGTTCAGGCATTTAAGAGTTCCAGAGTTGCGGGTGCTTTCAGGACTATGTCGATGGACCCTGTTGCTGTGGACTCCTTAGCCCTATACAAGTCTGCAAACCCCGATGCATCCCCTGTATGGATGCCTAAGAAGCCTCTGCAGCCCTGTAGGAAGCCTATAAAGCCCTATAACACAATTACCACGATAACTTCACCACAACCCTTAAACCACCGTTAAACCATGCACACACATATTTAATGCGCATATACATACATACATACATATGTATATATATATATATATTTGTACTTGTATTGATATTTACCTGTTTCTGTATGTATACATATGTATGTATATATGTATATATAGATATATATATTAATGTCTTTATTACATATTACATTAAAGCCGCTGTGCCCTGCGAGACCCAGTGGCCCAGGCCGTTGCACCGATGCCATGGCCGAGTCAGCATCAGTCGGGATCAGCGGAGCTCCCGGCTTTTGGGGTTTCGGGCTTAAGGGGTTTAGGGTGTCGGGTTTAGGGTTTAGGGCCGGTTTTTGGAGCTTCGGGTTTATATCTGTGAGTAGTCACACAGATACACAGAGATACATGCATGAATAGGTGTGTGTGTATATATATATATATATATATATATGCTTATGTGTGGACATATGTATACACACGTTTGTATATATATATACATACATGTGTAAATACACACAAGATGATGTGGTTTAGGGTTTGGGAGCTTTGAGAGTTGAGGTTTGTGACTTATCGGCATAGTTTCCCGGACGTTGATGGCGAGCCAGGTGTTGATTCCGACATTCAATGGTGCCCGGCACTTTCGAGACGAAATCTTCAGTTCTTTGATCCATCACTCTTTATGGCTCATTGAACCATGTCGGAACTGAAGCCCCAAGCCCTAAACCCTAAAAATGGTGGATTTCCGAAGCTCTGAACCGGGCCATACACGAGGGTTACTTACATGACTGCTTAAGAAATCCCGGCGAGGCCGGCGAGGTAAAGTAACAGGGCATGGGCCCATTATTATTAATTTAGTTCCCTGCAGTACTAAACGGGGCTTGTCTGATCGAAAGACTCCTGCGAAGGACTTCACACCTCAGTTGTTTGGAAGCGCTGAGGTGTCAAGTGTCGCATTGGGACACACGACACCATGGATGACATGGTTCGGGATGGCGACCGATTCGCCCTCGGCTGGCATTGTGAGAAACCGATGCCACAACTCCTCCCCCTTCCGCATTTCGGTGCTAGGGTGGCTGCGGCTTCCAATGACCCGCTTATATTGCCTAGCATTAGCTGTCGTTTCAGTTGTAGTCGTCGTGGTGGTGGTGCTACTGCTGGTGGTGGTGCTGCTGGTGGTGGTAGTGGTTGGCAGCAGGCCGTCGCGGTCTTCACATCTGTTCGCAATGGCGCTTTCGAATTGTTTCAAGGTGGTAGTGGTAGTAGTTTGCAGTAAGCCGTCTCGGTCTTCACATCTGCTCGCGATGGCGCAGATTTGCTTTCGAATTGTTTCAAGACTCTAAGAATTGTTTGGGTCTTGGAGTTTGGTTTCAGGCTTGTCCGATTGCTTCGATTGTCTTCTTGGGCGACTGGATCTTGTATCCTGCTTGGTTGATCGGAGGTGTAACGTGCCACGAGATATGCCACTTCGGGACTTCGGGCTGTAGAGGCCCATCAACCGTGCAACACTAAGCCTACTTTAGAGTCGTGAAGAATTTGCAACACCATCCCTCGCAAATCCTGGCTGATTAGTATTCGTCTACCCCAAGGAGCTTTGCTGGCCGTTGCCGCCGCCCCCCCCCTCCAAACCCTAAACCCTGAACCCTTAACCCTAGACCACGATACACTACACGCCAGTGGGGGGGTGTAAGGAGACGTTGCTGAACTTCGTGGACACGGTGGCTGCGGGCGGCAAGGCAACGAGCTGAGTTCATGTCGAAACCGCTGTACGTACTATCTAATCATTGAGGCCCTATATTAGAACCCCAACTATACCCCCCTAAATACCCATGATTAAGGGCCACAAGGGCTCTAATATAGAGCCTTTTGGGGGTCCTGGTATAAGATGCAGGTGTATTGGGTTTAGAACTTGGGCTTTGGGCTGGATCGCTTGCAGAGTTTGGATATGCTTCAATGTATGAATGGTTGGCTAGGCTACGCCCCGTAAGCCTGTGCATGACTACCATAACCTACGTTTTTTGCAGGTTCCCATTATAAGCCCCAATATGGAATTTATACGGACCCTACAACAAAGTAGGAATAAGGTATAGTGTAGCTTTGGAACTGTGCACCAGGAGCTGCTTTCTGGAATCCAAAACCCTGAGGGTCCATGTACCCAAAAATAGTATATACTTTGGGCCCAATGTGCCTATATAATGGCGAGTACGTTAAGGCCAAAGTATATACTATTTGGGCACATGGACCGTTAGGGAACTGTAAAGCCCCAGACCCGGTAAACTCTAAAGCCCAATCTAGGCTAGAAAACCTGAATAATTGCCAACAGTACTATTCCTTAGGGGTCCTATTGATTGTGCAAGGCATCTATATCACCGCCCTTAAACCCTAAACCCTAAACCTTAAGAAACCTCCCCAAAATAGCCTCCTTCGGCACTTAAAGGATCATGGGGCTTAGTAACTAGCGTTATAATTAGGGTAACTATCCTAAAAACAACATATAACCCCAATTAAGGTACTTATAACCTTACTTACTACGTCCCATGATCCCTATTATAAACCCAAAACCTTAAATTGACGACTTCGGCAGCCCCGAAAGGTCCGGCGCTTCACCATCCATGCCCGCAGCGGCATTCTCTCTGGCCTGAAAGCCAGCGCGATGCCCGGGAAGTGCCCTTTGGGGGGTTTTGCCAGGTTTTTCGCTCCCGGAACATAACGAAATCCTACACCGTAAACCCTCAACCCTAAACCAGGAGCCCTAAACCCCTGAACCCTAAACCCTGAACCCTAACCCCTAATACGCAGTAAGAGTACAGGGATTTGGTTGTTCAGGGCGTGCAGCACCCTTGGTGGGTGCACCGGCCGGTGGCTTGCGCGGTGCAACTTTGTGACTAAGTAGTGTGGAGTGTCGGCTAGAGGGCCAGACCCTTTATATGGTGCAGCGCTGCTAGGCGCCCCCCTTCCCCCCCACCCCATGGTATCCCCCCTCCTGTGGTTCCCTGTGGTGTGGGCTCCACCCTCCCCGTGGTTGCGGTCGGCTGCGACGGCTTCCTTGGCTACTGCTGATTGGGCGTCCGGTTGCTAAGGGTTTGGACCTGAGGATGTGATACAGTTCCACTGAACTCCGACCTGCCCTGAGCTCCAAAGCCGATGGTAGTGATGAGTATTATGGTGATGATGATGATGACGAGGATGGGGGGGGGCCTGCGACACGGCGACGGCACCAGAGATAATTACCCCTTGTTCAGGGTATACTTACTTTTCTGGTTAGGATATGCTACACATCAAGTAGATGATGACCCTAACAAAGAGGCTATAGGTAGTATATTCTAGCACGTCATTTCCTGTAAGGCTCCAAAGGACCTCATCACGGTCCTGCCCTGTATAAACTCCATACCTTTGGGGGATTCCACAGTCCTGCGCTGGCCGCGTCCGCCGGGGATGCAGAATTCACAACAAAAATCACTGACTGCGGCACCGGAAGTTGGCGCAGCGCGCTCCCGACACCCGGTGCTGTTTGGGGAGTTTTCCGCGCGGCACCTTATGGACCTAAAGAGTTGCCTGCGCATATCCCGTCATACATAGTCTATATATACATTTATATATATAAACATACATATATATATATATAGATAGGCATTGTCTGGTGCGCCGTACTGTACTTCCCAAAGGTCATTTGCTCCTCAAGGAGATCCCCTAAGGGTAATGTTGCTATTTTATACCAATGCCAATGTCCACGTACCCAAATAGTATACACTCTGGCCTTAAAATAGGCTCTGTATATAGGTACTTTCGAAGTATACACCTGGACCTTTTGGGATACACTTTCAACTTCTGCTTCTTTTGGTTCAGTTCCTGAATAGGCACTTTAAGGTTCTGCAGGGTTTACATCGGAGCCTGAACGGAGCAGTCACATTGAAGGGTACACGGGTACACAGACCCGTAGCATAATCGTGCTCCAGAATCTGCGCCACTGCGGCTTTGGATTGGCAACCCTTGCCCTGGAGGGGCAAGGGTTGCCCATGTAGTAGTTTATGGGGTCATGGGAACTCGAACGCTCATATATGTCTACATCATGTCACGTTTTATGTGTTCTGAGCGAGAGCCATCGTAAAGCCTAAACCAAAACGGCCCCCCTGAACCCTCAGCGCACTACATACCTAATTGGGCTTCCAAGGGAAAAAGTATGTTCCGTCGACGGCTGGTAGGGATTGCTAGTCTGGTTTTAGTCTCAGTAGTGTCTAGGAGTCTGAACCCTATCAGCCCTCCGCCCACACCCTAGTTATGGTTCCTACCCTAAGGGTCCAAAATTGGGGAACCTCAAAATTGAGGGTTTCTGAGACCCCAAAGAGACCCGAGGACTCTCCCTAGGACATTCCGGACCCTCCTAAAGAGATACCTGGACCCTTAGGGCAATTTGCAATGCTGATAGATCTCCAAAGCCCTAAACCGGAAACCCAAACAGTCCTGAGACTGAGGCGACAACCGCTCCAAGCCGCCTCTTCGACACGTCCAGCCGGCTTGTGAATCCCACGAAGAGTCCGGGATCTGATAGCGGCTTAGAATTAATGGGCTAAGGGATTCGGGTTTATAGGGTGTTTTGTCAGGTGATATAACGCCCTAGTCTTTGGGCCGAGAGATGCAGGTTTAGGGTTTATATAGCCTTGTGATAGCGCCTTTATGGTGTAGGCCAAGGGCTGCAGGTTCTGGGCTTGCGTCTTTGTTGTCGTGTGATAGCGCCTTGTGGTGTAAGCTAAGCAGGTTCGGTCTTGGGATTTACCGTGTTGTGATACCACCTTGCATGGTTTAGGCTAAGGGATGCAGGCTTATATAGGGTTTCGGGTAGGGCTTACAGTTTGGGGATTCCGGTTTAGTGGTTTGGGCTAGGGCATAGGGGCTTCTGGCACGAACGAAGCTTATAGAATCAAAGTCACGCATATTCCATAGACCTCCACAACAGCTCGCGCTCCCTAAACCCTAATTCAAGCTCAAACCCCAAACCCGAAAAGTTGAATCCTAAACCCGTAACCTAAACCCCTTGACCCTGAACCGCAAACTGTTCTGTTTGCGAGCCTTGCGAGCCGACCTGACAATCGCAAGAGGCCGCCACCTGTTGCTGTATGCACCTTAAACTAGGCAGCGGCTTAAGGGTTCAAGGGTTTGGGGTTTAGGGCTTTCGGGTTGAGGGTTTGACTTGATCTACCCATAGTCCCCAAAGGGATTACCTTCTAGAATTCTATATATGAACCCCCAAAAGGAACTACTTTGGGGCCTCTAGGTTACATTACAGTAGGATCCTTCATATGATTGAAGGAAATTCTATTCCTTAACTAACGGATATTGCTTAACTAACGGATATTGGAAGGTCTGGGTACTTTCGTCTAAGTCTAAATCACTGAGACCCCCAGCGGCCCTCGGCCTAAGTTTAGAATCCCACAGACCCTAAATACTAAACTTTAAACCCAGGGACGCGAAGAAGCTTAACAATCTAAACCCAAAGCCCTGAACTTAGAATTCAAAGACGCCGAAAATCGACCTCAAGCCGTACAATGTACTTGTAGGGTGCTGGGGCCTGAAACATAATATGGCTCTCTTACAGAGCCTGAGGATTTACAGTTTCGGGTTCGGGATACTTATCAGCCTTGAACCCTCAATGCTGAATCTTGTACTGATTCGAGATTTAGATTAAACAGCCGGTGCCTAGGGCACCAGCTGCTTAGATAGTAGGCTGCTAACCACATATTATGTAACCCAGTAACGCAGAATTTAGGTAACTGGAGCCACCCTAAACCCGAAACCTTACCCTAAACCCGAAACCTTACCCTAAACCCAATGCCCTAAACCCTAAACCCTATAACCCCAAACCCTAAACCCCTAAAGCCAGGACTTCGTTTATCGTCTTGCGGCTGAACGGCCTAACTTGGAGCTGACCTTGAACGGAGGCGTAGGGTGGCCCAGAGTTTAGGGTTTAGGGGTTTGGGTGTTCGGAGTTTAGGATGTAAAGCCCTGCTCCCTAAAGAAGGAGTAACATAGAATCCTTATACTATTGTACTACGGTCTTCCAGAAGGGGTGCACGTCGACCTGCAAAGCTCACTAACCCTTATGCCGCCCTTTACAAACTCCAGCAAACAATGCAATGCCGGACCGCATGCAAACCATCCTGAATCCTAAACCCTAACCCTATGCCTCCACGGACCTTATTCTTGCGTCCTTAGGGGTCTAGGGCCCTAACTATAAGGTCCTTGGAAGGATAGGGTAAACCCGAAGCTAAGCCCTCCACCGAGATCTGCAGCATCGAAGAAGTCGACATCAACCGTGCCAGAGGCCGCCTTTGCTGGATCCAGAGGAAGCCTCAAAACTTAGGGTTTACCTTAACCCACCAAAACCGAAACTACTTTTTTGTAGGGTCCCTATAAATTCCATATTAGGACTTATAATCAGAACCTAGAAAAAAGTAGGTTCTGGTAGTTGAAGGTAGGGTTTGGGGTTCGGCAAAGGTCCCGGAAACACTTTAGTCAATATAGAGGGTTAGGGTTTTATTTCATGCAGTTCAGGGCTCTACTTCAAGTGTTTTGTAGGGATTCTGTTTTGCGGAGCCTCCCTATTCCTGACGACCACGTAAAGCTGAGGATCAGTGTATATGGGGGTGTTCTTGGTTATGTGTTTAAACCTCCCTCGCCATTTTGGTTCATGCTTTCCAACCCAGGGGCCAAATCATGCACCAATTGTGGACGATGGCATACAGAATATGGAGTGCAGGGGAATGTCAGGGAATACTCTGCCATCCGTAGGATCTAGGCTGCAGCATCGAAGATGTCCTCCTCATGCGCAGAGGCCTGCAGCCGGGCCAAGCATGTGGCTTACCAACCACGAACTAGTCCCTGTCTCGTGCGGTAGTCTCAGCACAAATGGCCCTCACCTGCAAATATGTGTCGCGAACAGTGCATCAGTGTTCATATACCAAATGATGTAGTATGCGCGCTGGAACGACCTACAGTTATTAAGGAGGACACTAAACCCCACACCCTAAACCCTTTTTCTGGCCACATAGATGCAATGGAAAAGGACCTCCTAAACTTCAAACCATAAGTGAAGCCTCAACGCTGTCCCTAAGCCCAAAAGAAGCGACAATCCTAAACCCCAAATCCAAAGCCCAGAGCCCAAACAGACCTAAACCCTAAACCCCTCAACCTTCATAGAATCCCTACAGATCCCTTACAAGGAGCCCTATAGAATCCCTGAAGCTTTAAAAACGAGCACTACGAAAAGCTGACAGGCCTGGAAGTGATGGTGGGCCGCTGGGCAACCAGGAGTCCCTGGGCACTGGCCCGAGCCTCGGGGAGAACCGGAGTTAGGGTTTTATCGGGTTTATAGGGTTTAGGGTTGATAGGTTCTTCAGGGTTTATATAGGGTTTATAGGGTTGATAGGTTCTTCAGGGTTTATATAGGGTTTATAGGGTTTATAGGGTTGATAGGGTTTGTAGGGTATGCAGGGTTTATAGGGTTTAGGGTTGTAGGAAAAAAGGTTTAGGGGGGTTGGTTAGGGCTCATAGGGTTTAGGGTTAAGAATTCCTTTAAAGGGTCCTTTCAGGGTTCCTTTGAGAATTCCTTTAAGGGTGTCATTCAAGGGGTTCTTGTAATGGGTGCCTTTAAAGGGTCTTTGAGGGGTCAAGTTTTTATAGGGTTGGGGGATTAGGGTTTAGGGTTTGGTTTCCCGGATTTGGGGATTCGGGTTTAGGTGTTAGGGTTACGGGTTTACCTTAGAGGTTCCTTGGAATTCCTTTAAAAGGAGCCCGGAACGGAACCGTATACATCGATCGCTTATATCAACTTAAGGATTCCTTTTGAAGCAGCTTTATAGATCCCTTGTCGATCGGTTCGGGGAACCCTAAACGTAGATCGCTTGAAGGAACCCTAAACCACCTCAAGGAACCTTACAGATCCCTCAAAAGAGCCCTAACCCCCTTAAAGCAACCGGCAGATCCCGTGAATTCTGGGACGAGGAGCAGATGAAGGTTGCAGAGGAACGACAAGAACCGAAGAAAAGGAAGAATGCAACACATCCGTTTAGGGTGTAGGGACACAGAACCATGTGGATGAAGACTACAGTTGTTCTCTAAAGGTTCCTGTCAGGGCTCCTTTAAACGGTCCTAGGGCCCTGCAAAGATTCCAATAAGGGGTCATTTCAGGCTTCCTGTAAGAGTTGCTTGAGGGTTCCTTGGAGAGGTCCGTGTAAACGAGTACTTGAAAGGCCCATTTAAACACATAGCCGTATTTAGATCTTAAGCCCTACCTAAACCCTGAACCTTCCAAGAGGTAAGTTATGAGCTGAAACAGCCAAACTCCAAACCCAAAACCGTTGATATCGACCCTAGAATGCCAGAACTTGAAAGTCTAGCGCCTCAGCGCCAACCCCAAACCCCGAAAGAATGCGAGCCTCGGAATCCTAGGAAAAAGCAAAAGAGATTATGGTGCTGATAAATAGCGAAAACAACACTAGCAACAATGACAACAACAACTGCATAACAACAATCCCTACCACAAAGGTCAGTAATTCCAAATCTTGTAGTACCGGAGTTCCTATGCAGGCAGATGCCCAGGCTCGGAAGCGTGGGCGGATGGCTGTCGTGGAGGACCCTGAGAGATCCCCCAAGGTAACCCTTAAAAGGGCGCTTACAGTCCGACGTTCAAGCCCAGAGAGCCCAATACACCTTAATTAAGCAATATTCCTTAAATCATAAGGGGCTTCATATTATGATTTAAGCTATATTCCTTAATTAATTAAATCATAAGGGGCTTCATATTATGATTTAAGCTATATTCCTTAATTAAGGGGTATTGGGCTCTCTGGGAGCAGGCCTTGGAGTACCTCTAACGGTTCCTTTAAGGGGTCCCTTTAAGGGTTCATTTTATAGCTATAGGACCAGGATTATGGCCTGATAGGGTTATGGTTTCATGCGGTTATAGGTATAGGTTATAGGTTTAGGGGTTTGAGGTTAGGGTCTGTCTCGGATGATAGGGTTCTCAGGACTTGGGGTTCAGGGCTGTAGGGTTAAACCGTAAGCATAATTATAGTGTTTTGGCTTAGGGTTTGGGGTAATTGGGTGCAGGGTGTGGGTTATAGGTTACTTACAGAAGATTATATGGAGTTTAGGGGTTAAACCATGTGGTCGCAGGACTACCTGGCCTACTGCCAGCAAGAGCTCGAAAGTGGCAAAGAGGACGATCGGCCAAGTTAAGCTTCACACCGAAGACGTGAATCCCAAATACACACCTATGGTAGCGTTCAGGCTTCTTTCTTTCGTCTCCTTTTCAAGCCACGCAACTTTTCAATCCTACCACTATGCAGGAACCTCTTCAAGGCCAAAGATACACTAGGACACCCCCCAGAGGTTCCATATACAGTACAATGATGGAACTAGGGGGACAAGACCATCTTCATTGTTGTTTTGGGGGCCAAAACCCACAATGGTAGTGTATATAGACCCTCTTGGCATGGATCCTTCTACCCTAAACCCTTTCGTCCGAAGGGGTAGAAGCTGTCAAGGAAACCAGAGAGTACCCCAGATGTAGGCCAGGAAAACTGGCGAATATATCCCGTTCTAGTCCCTCTAAGTATACTGTCGTATACCCCAAAACCGTATTCCAATCATTTCGGCCCCTACATCCCTTCGTCGTATCATTATAATGGTCCCCAAAACCCTAGTCTACTTGAGAGTCTATGTATGAAGGCCCCTTAGACATTACACCGTAAAGCAAAAGGACCACCTGATCATCCTTTCAGAACCTCTCCGGAATCTCTTTGGTGAGGGCCCCAGCCGGTTTAAGGGTTTAGTTTTCAGGGTTTCAAAACCTCCAGTAACCAAGGTACCTTAAACGAGGTACATATATCATATATCATTTGTTAGGTTTTATCGCTTGTTTGAAGGTACGGTGGGTACTCCAGGTAGGGTTAAGGGTTCAGTGTTTGACGGAGAGTTTCGGGTGCAGAGTTCCAGACCCTGAAAAGGATCAAGAAGATAGAACCCCCTTGCTAAAAAGGTATCCTACTATTTTTCGATCGATCTACTGTCTGTATTTCTGTCTATGTATGTCTTCACATTATATATATATATATACTTATATATGTATGCATACATACACGCACATCATGTCGTGGTAAATGTATGTTCATGCATGTTGTGTCTTATGATGCGTTAGGCCAGTTTGCTTTTTTATGCTGCACCATGGGATACTATGTGGTGTTGAGTCGATAGTTCTGTATGGATGGATGGGTGCTTGTATGTAGGTATGCATGCATGCATGCACAAGCGTACATACGTACATGGGCAGACAGCAGATATTAAACAACAAAAACATGTCTATGTGCAAGGTTTCAGTCCCTAAACTGACCCTAAACCCGGACAAACCCTAAACCTTAAAGGCCTTAAACCTAACCAACCCGAATCATTTTAGGGCTGTTGGGGTTAATCTGCCGTCCCAGCTGGCCTGCCCAATTCCGGCGAGTACCGACGGGCTCATGCCTCAGATGGGATTATAGTCTCCGTACGATCTGTTTTTGCATTTTTGTTTTTATTTTATATAACCCAAGAGCATATGACACACATTACTTTAATTATGGTTCTAAGGGGGGCAAAGTATCGACATGTTTTTGGTTTCGTGGCTGGGTTTAGGGGGTAGGGGTTGGGGTTGAGGCGGTTTTGGTTTAGGATTTAGGGCTTTCGGGTAGAGGGTTTAGTAAATTTAGGGGTCGGAAAGTCAGCAATAGTATCACCTTATTGTCCCTAAGTTGTTCATGCCTTAGGGTATTGGTCATTCTTCTGAGACAGTGCTGTGTGCAAAGAGCTCAACAGTGCCCAACACCCCACATAATACATAAGTACACATGTGTGGGTTGATCAAAATTATGGGCCCCTGTTAATTTTTTAAGCTATAAGGAATATACTATAATACAGACCCCCAAAGAGCCCATAATTTCGATCAACCCCCATGTATGTATGGAGTGCCAGGATCTCAAACAGACAGACAGGCAGACATAGAGACACAGAGCAGGGCAGGTAGGAGCAGACAGAGCACCCGACCGAGGGACCGAGAGAGAGACAGACAGATACAGGAGTTTCCGAAAATTAGGGGTACCTTTTTTTTGGGTCCCTTATAATAAGGATCCTACTATTCAGGGTACTATATTAGGGTCCCCTATTTTCGGAAACTCCCATACAGGCTCACCCACGCATGCAGAGACAGCCAGACCCTAAACCCTAAAACCCTAAAACCCTAAACCCCTAAACCCCAAAAACCCTAAAACCCTAAAACCCTAAAACCCTAAAAACCCTAAAACCCTAAAACCCTAAACCCCTAAAACCCTAAAACCCTAAAGCCCTAAAACCCTAAAACCCTAAAACCCTAAACCCCTAAACCCCTAAAACCCTAAAGCCCTAAAGCCCTAAAGCCCTAAAACCCTAAAACCCTAAAAACCCTAAAACCCTAAACCCTAAAACCCTAAAACCCTAAAACCCTAAAACCCTAAAACCCTAAAACCCTAAAACCCTAAAACCCTAAACCCCTAAACCCCTAAAACCCTAAAGCCCTAAAGCCCTAAAACCCTAAAACCCTAAAACCCTAAAAACCCTAAAACCCTAAAACCCTAAAACCCTAAACCCCTACAACCCTAAAACCCTAAAACCCTAAACCCTATCTAGCAAGACCGGGCCATTGAGGTCCTATCGGAAGCCTTGCGCGAATCACCCCGGCAGGCCTGTCAAGGATTTAGGTAACCTTAGAGGATCAGGGGTCCTAGGGTCCTAGCAAGTATAGGGGTTTAGGGTTTAGGGGTTTAGGATTTAGGGTTCAGGGACCCTGCAGGTAATGTAAGGGCCTTACTAAGTAGACTAGGGTGTAGGGTTCAGGGAGCCCTGGGAAACAGCATTGGGGGTTTCGGTTTCGTGGCCTTCTGTGGCCATTTAGCCTCAACCCTGCTAGTCGCACAGACCATGAGAAGCCTTGCTGCTGCAAAGGTCCACAGCCAGCAGATCTTAAAAACCCTACATCCAACACAGCCAGCAGATCTTCAAAACCCTAAACCCTAAACCCGCAGATTTTAAAAACCCTACACCCAACACAAAACCACACATGCTCTGCAGGGGGGCTGGAAGCGCTTCTCTTCAGCTCCCTGTCGGCATGTCAGGGTTTCGTTGCTGGGCTTGTGCGCTTTATAGGAGCGATGTGAAAAGCCGTGAAGTCCCCTCCAGCCTCAAAACATTTCAATCCCAAAACCCTGCCCTATACGAGACTTGTTTAGGCCGCAACGGTCCGAGATATGAATTTCAATCTTCACGCAGTCCCGTGGTACGGCCGACATGGCATCGAACGTCTAAACGACCCGAGACCGGTGAAATAGCATAAGAGGCCTGTAAACCTGCAGGTGCTTGCAACTCTGAGGCGCTAGCTGCGTACTCAAACAGTAGGTAGCACCCCTTATTTGGGCAACTACCTGGGTCACAGAGTGTAGTGCATGCTTTTCGATAGCCTATTCTATTGTTAGGGACACATGACCAGCCAGAAAGCCTAAACCCTAAACCCCTAAATCCTAAACCAAAAACCCAAAGTAGCTAACAGGAAGTACAAAATGTTGGCGTCTGGGCTAGAGCTCTGGGGAAACTCACCCCCCCAGCTGCCGAAGTATGAGTTGCACCGACCCAAAGTCAGAAAGTTCTGCTGCCCAGACCCTTAATTAGGTACTTGGGTTTAGGGTAGTCGTTTTGTAGGTTTTAAACCCTGTAGTAGCGTATATGACGAGTAACTAGGTACTTGGACTCTTAGGGCCTTAAGCCTTAAGCCCTAGGCCCTCCCCACACCGACCCTACCGCGACACTGAAACGCTGTACCTTTTTGGGGGCTACCTTCGGACCCTGACCATATCAGAGGCTATCCCTAAGGAGCTACTACTTCGGGACCCAAAAAGCACATAAGCATAAGCATTTTACGGGATATCTCTACCTTATTGGGCTTTATTATAAGGGGTGGGTTACATGGGATGTCCCTATCCTTATTGTTGCTTATGTGCTTTTTGGGGGCTCTAACTACATTCTAGGGTACAGGTGAACCTTGGTTAGTTCTGCCCAGGCTGTCTCAGAAGCATTGCAGCATCTACCCGCGGTGGAAAAGCTGCATTCGGCTTGCTTTGTTCGGGGCCTGAGGGCTTCATCCAGAGGTCGGAATTTTAGGATATAAATGATAGCTTGGGTGCTGCCCCCATACAGTAACAGTCTATAATAGGGCTACTATTAAGGGCCTAATATATCTATATTATAAAGGTTATTCAACTGCACTCAATGCGGGGGCAGTACCCAAATGATAACTAGCCCCTTGCAGTCCCAGTGTCGTTGTACACTATCATACCCAGAACCCTTTCTTAAAGTATTGAGGCCTCTGTGTTGAGCTTTAAGCCACCAAAACACCTTCGAGGTTCACACTGGAGTCTAGTTTTTGGGTGTTAGATTGTGGGACGCTTTGGGGCCAGCCCTACCTTACTTACGCTAATTGCCATGGCCAAGTCTACGGCCCCTTAAATTGCTATTAAGAAGGCCCAAACCACTACAAAGGAGCCCCTTCTAAGGCCTGAGCAAACGGGGCCTAAGCCCTTATAGCAACCTTACACAAGTTTCATGGTATTCTTATGTTTTTCTCACAGGAAGCCTAAACCCCTAAACCCTAAACTTAAACCCCTCAACCCTCCACCCTAAACCCCTACACCCTAAACCCCTAGACCCTAAACCCTATAAGCCATAAACCCCTTAAGGGGAGTGCGAGCGCTTGACATTCGGACCCTGGACAGCCCGGAGGATGTTTATGGGCCTTTGCGTGATGTTCGCTTTCAGCCTGGTCATCACCCCGGTTTAGGGCTTGGGGTTTAGGGTATGGGGTTTACGGCTTAGGGTTTAGGGTATGGGGTTTAGGGCTTAGGGTTTAGGGTATGGGGTTTAGGGCTTAGGGTGTAGGGTATGGGGTTTAGGGCTTAGGGTTTAGGGTATGGGGCTCGGGCTTAGGGTTTAGGGTATGGGGTTTAGGGCTGAAGGGTTTAGGGTATGGGGTTTAGGGCTTAGGGTTTAGGGTATGGGGTTTAGGGCTTAGGGTTTAGGGTATGGGGTATAGGGTTTAGGGTATGGGGTTTAGGGTTTAGGGCATTGGGTTTAGGGCAAAAACTTCAGGGTTTAGGGTTTACGGTGTAGGGTTTAGGGTTTATGGTCATGTTCGGGGGGTTCCAGAAGATAAGGTCCCCGAAGGGCATGGTGGGATGCCGTCTTGCTGTTCCATATCGAAAGCAACGTCTTACAGTAGAAGCCCAAAAGTTGGAACATCATTATCCTCATGCCCTTAAGGTAAAGTAGAGGGAATCCTAGCACGAATCATCCTAAATCCATGTTCCAACTTTCTGGGGTTCACTATAGGAGTATCTACAAAGGTACCTGAAAGGGGTTCCTTTAAAGGGATCTATCAGGGTACCCTTCTACTATATGTGGACCCCAGCTCCGGCTTTGGGGAGTCACCCCTGCCTTTCCCTTAGGCTCTAAGGACGCATATTTTAAGGCTTTTGGGCCCAAAGACCATACTATATATGGCTTTTGGGCTATTTTGAGCCTTAGGGTTTTGGTGCTGAGGGGTGTGAAGGTTTCCATGGTTTAGAATTTTCTTGTGGAGGAGGAGGGCTGGGTCAGGGTTTCGCGTTTCTCTGGGTTATCCGAGGTGATCATTAGAATAGGGTTTTGGGGCCCACTATACTATAACTATAATAAGAAACCACCAAAATAGTATAGGTAATCATTGAGGCCCCTTCACATGAACGGTACTTGTGAGCTTCGGGTGTCGGGGCTCGTAGCTCCCTGAACCCTCGACTGTGGGGCTTTTGGGTAGGCTGGGTTGCGGCTTCCTGGCTGTACTTGTAGGGTTTGAACCTTTCAGGGTCGAATGGTCCATGTCACACCCCATCGTGAATCCCAATCTTAGAGCTCTGGTTAATAGGCCCCGTTGTGTTGATGAACAGGAAAGAGGTAACTGCAGGAGGCTGGCAACTTGCTTACATATCCCCTTAAACCCGACAGTAAACCCTAAAAAATGTACTTAGTAGCTGAGTGGATACACTTCACACTTTTTGGGTTAATATTACCCACTATAAAACTGAAAGTGTACACCTTTTGGGGCTTGTGAACTCAGCAACTAAGTGTAGAAAGGGTGCCTAGTACTTACTCGAGCCCGGAAGCTTAAACCCGAAACCCTCAGCAGCCGACACATCCCGAAACCCTAGGTTGAACTTCTGAGCTCTCAAGGCTTGTTTTTGTGTAGGACCCCTATAAGTTCGACATTAGAATCATTAGAGTTGTTATATACGAAGAACGTACACAAAAACAGATAATGGTAAGTAAACCCTAAAGCCTGACCGGCGACTCTGAACGCCATAACCCAGAACCTCAGCCCCAAGCGACAAAGCCAACTCAGCACTTTAGGGTTTGTGGGTTTAGGCATTGGATTTCTCAGGGTTTAGGGTTTAGCT
Source organism: Symbiodinium sp. clade A Y106 (assembly GCA_003297005.1). Lineage (NCBI taxonomy): Eukaryota > Dinophyceae > Suessiales > Symbiodiniaceae > Symbiodinium > Symbiodinium sp. clade A. The sequence goes on along the minus strand of BGNK01000771.1, from coordinate 54,551 downwards.
GGTTGTGAAATTACAGTGCTTAAGGGTTTGGGTCTTTGTCTAGGGTTTGCAAACGCCAAAGCGGCTTTTATCGACGGTTGCGAACTTAAGGATGTGCACTCAGGTGCTGCTTATTCTTCCACCGCTTCTAGTGGTGCGGTCCCTGGTATCTCGGGGGTATCGAAGATTGACCTGTCTGTCTTGTCCTTGAAACCGAGAAGCCCAGCAGCCGGATGAGAAAAAAAAATCAGCTTAAGCAGTGACGCATCACATTGTAAGCTAGATCCTAGGTGCTGAGGGTATATACTCAGCGTTGAGGCTTTGGTGACTTTTCTTGCACATTGTCTCGGATGCCCTGAAAGAACTCGCCGTCAGGCGTTGTACAGCTACCCCTACAAACCCTGCATCTTGTGAATGATCAGGTTTCCGGAGGGTTTGAAGCACACTCAGGCATTGCAGGGTTCATGGTGTTTGCATTTGTTTTCAGCCTTTTAAACTTAAACCGTCCTTCGCAACCACAGCCCATGAAATTCCCCGCAGCAGTCTCATTATTTAGTGTTTTCCGTGCTTGTATTAGAGCCTAGACTGTGCAGAGAGACGTTTGAGTTGGGACCCTTACAAGAGGGGCACTCAAAGTTCGAAGCTTTCGGATGCAAAATTAGCAGGCAGTGTATAAAGAAATTAACAGATCACCATGTTTGCATGGATAGGGCCTGGGTTTGAACTGACACTTTAGGACATTCTAGCAGATGTGTGTATGTAGGTATTGGTGGATGGAAAATATTTACATACACCGCTATGACGCTAACTTTTCACCATAGCGCCTCCCTGGTGCAAAGGGCTCGGGTGGCTCGGCTTTCAGGTTGCGGATTTAGGGTTTGGCCTAAGTGACGGGTTGAGGGCTCTAGGCTTTAAGGTGCAGCGCTACCTGGCCTAGCCTACAAGGCAAGCGCAAAAACCCTTCCGTGATAAGAGCCTGCCGAAGAAGCCCTATACTTATATCTCTCAAATCCTAAACTACCTAGAGGCTCCATAGTAGTTTCTTTGTGGGGTTCATATTTAGAATCCTATAAGGTAATCCCCAAAAGGAACTACTATGGACCCTCAGGGTATAAAGTCCTGGGCCGAAAGTTCAGGTAGCAGAGCAGCGCAAAGAGAATGCGGTCAAAGCCCGAACTGTCGACATCTCCTGCGAGGATCCTGGAGCGGTTTAGGGTTTAGGGCTTTAGGGTTTAGCTTAGAGTAGAGCACTACTCACTACTACCGGGACCTCAACGAGTTCCTGTAAAGGGCTCCTTGCAAGGTTCTATGAGAAGGGTTTCTAGGGGCTTCAGAATTGTCTGCAAGGCATTCATACGCACGCTGTAATGCAGATGCTTCAGCATTCTAAGAGGGCTCTCTTGGGCCTTAAGGACCCATTCAAAACTGATTTTTCAATCTGCTACAGTAATTGTGTGGGTAGTTCTCTAGATTAGGGTCCCTTTGTAGTTCCCAAAAACAGCACGGCACACAAAAAATAGGTCCCTGAGAAGTGACTCTGATTCAGAGAACTCCCCATGTGTTTTTGGTCATATTCCGTACGGAACTCGTATGCTGAGTTCAATGGATTATTGGGTGGTGTGTTGACTCTGTTTCACCAAGTCTCTGTTTTGGATTCAGGGTTTAGGGTTTAAAGTTTAGGATAGAGTTTACAACAGTATGCGCGCGGTGAGTGCGCTTCTTTAGGAATGGGGGCGCACCCACTTATCGCACGCTTGCGTCAGCATGTAGTCCCGCCCCAACCCCCACAACTATTTTCAATTAGGGCCCACAGGGCTCACCCGCCAAACCCCCCTCAAGAGGGGCTTTCTTGCTCTTTGCTTCCCGTCGCAGTTCATCATAAAATGATGACATTTCCAAGCACAGCACAGCTGAGATGGATTGGTGGCGGGTTGTGGGTCCTCGCGCCCTGTGCCGGCCGCTCGACGAGAAGCCAGAGTTTCCAACAGACAATTGGTCCTGGCACCCTGTCAGGGTTGCTCGAAGTTTCCATGCACAGCAGGCTTGGAGGCCAGCCCAAAAGGTCTTGGGAGGCCTTGTTAAAGCCCTGAATGCGGTACGCTAGATGCCGCTAGATAGGGTAGTATAGTATACGGGTAGTACATTAATAATGTAAGAATAAGGAACCCTGAGGAATAGCTTTCTGTACCTGACTATGACTCTGTTATTTCAAGTCGCCGGAAACCTAAGGCGAGTGCATGCCTTTATGCTCCCGAGGATCAATTAAGGGTGCGACAGACTCAAGCAGAGAGACAAGACAAATGGCATCAATCAAGGTGTGCTTTTTTCTTGTTAAATCCAACCCATTGTTGTCTGCAATCTCCCGTTACGTCCATAAGGTCTAAAGCTTGAGCACGACCGAAAAAGAGCTGAACCCAGGTGGGGACAAAGGCTCGCTATCGGTGGTGCAGCAAGATCCGCAGGCCGTTTCGGGTTTAGGGTTCAGGGGAGCGGCCATTGTCTTGTCGTTTTCAGCTTTGTAGTTGGGTTGATCTTTAGGATTTAGAGTCTTGGGTTTAGGGGTCAGGGCCTACAGGTCGGGGAACGCTGTACTAGACATCAGGGTCAGGGGGCTCTTGGTTGTTTTGACCTAAGCAGATCTTGCCTCTAATTGTTGAGCTGCTGCAAGGGCACTGCTCCTTACTTGAACTGAAATTGTAGATCGGACTTGGGTGTTCTGCAAGATGTCCTTGATACACCCCCTCCAAACTTCAGTGATGTAGTTGCCAGACATCAGACAGACGATGCATTTCCGAAGCATTGCCGGTACGACTACGACGTGGCCGACGACGACTAAACTTACCATTTCTACTGCGAAGATCTTACCACCCAAACACTACCACTGCTACCACCACCTCCCCCTCCGCCTCTGCTCTAGCCTGACCACACAGGCGAGAAGCAAGCCGAATGCAGCTGGAAAGAAGAAGGCCGTACCCTCGGGATCATATCCATGTGTCCGCCAGGCTGTACCCGCTGTTCGTCTCGCTCTCTTTCTCTCTCTGTCTCTCTCACTCGCTGTCTATCGTTGTGAGTCTCTGTGTCTCTGTCTCTCTCTCTCTCTCTCTTTGTGTCTTGCTCGCCCTCTCTGTCCGTCAAGCCTCTCTCTCCGTCGGCGCTGTCTCTTTCTCTCTCACTCTGATGATGGTTCTGTTCATCTCTAGTTTTCGTACCAAAGTCTCTCCCGGCAGTGTGTGCGCTCTCCGCTTGGTATCTTCACGCTTACTTTGTAAGTAGTTATGATCGTGTTCATGAGGTTTTGCATGCCATGGTGCAACAGCATATCTCGTAACTTACAAGTAGTTGCAGCAGCCTCAGCACAAATGGAGACCATACCACAGTAAGAAAGCACATCTTGAGCACAACTTACAATAATTATCCCGCTCCCTATACACTAAACCGTAGCTTGCAGCCGGAAGTTGTCAGATGTCAAGGTCCGAGTTTCTCCGGGTTGTGCGGCAGTGGAAATTGCTCTCCAATTCTACCATGTTGCCTGACGTCACTTGAATGTTTATTGCTTATTGATGTTGGAGTGTAGGGTTCAAGCTACCTGGACCCTAAGAGACCTACCTTTTCAGGGTTCCTGAAGATGATTTCCTTACTTCAGTCCTTTACAAGGTCGGCTATTCGGTGTCAAGGCCGAAATCCCAAGCCTTTGTGCCTTGGAGCAGCTCGAAGCGGCTTTGTGAGGACATACATTAATTCCGAACACTCCAAGCTCCAGAAGCCTAGGCCCTCATGCCGTACTCCTCAGTCCGATACCTCAACCACTTAGCCCTAAACCCCAAACCGTAAAGCTTAAACTCAGTATTCCGAAGCCTAAAAACCCGTTAAGCCCCAAACCCGAAGTGAACCCTAAGCCCCTAAGGCCTAATACGTAAACCCCTAAATCCTAAGCCTTTGAGGACAGCATTATGCAGGGACTCCTCTTCACATTGGCAGGCCTCCCTTTTGGATCCCCACGGTTCCGGGTTGAAGAATTTAGCACTGAGGGGTTTGGGTTTCATGGTATTTCGGATTTTAGGGTTGAGGGTTGAAGATAGTAGGACTTAGGGGTTTCGGTTTAGGGTTGATTTTTGAAGATGTTGGGACTTAGGACTTTGGGGATTTCGGATTTCGGCTTGTTAAGGGGTTTTGTTAATCCACTTGTGAGCTCTTGTAGGTCGCTGCTACTCTGAAGCTTAGGTGTTCTTCCTTCGGAAATAGAGTGGGCAAGTAGAGCCTTCCAACTCCCATCCCCAACCCTAAAACCCAAAACCCCAAAACCCCTAAAACCCTAAACCCCCAAAACCCTAAACCCCTAAAACCCTAAACCCAAAACCCTAAACCCCTAAACCCTAAACCCTGAAATAAACTCAAAACCCCAAGCCCAAAGCCTTGCTTCAGTTTTCGATCCCTAAACCCAAACCACGGGAGCGATTCTGGGTGCTTCTCCCCAGGGCTGGTCTCAACATACACAGGGCTTCTCTAGTACCAGCTCATGGTTGGGATAGGATGAAAAACGTACATTCTTATTCCTTATTGGGTTTAAGTACCCATAAAAATGTAAAATGTTACCCAACTATGACAAAGAATAGAGCTGTGAATAGATAGCAGTAATCTCACCTTCTGTCCCTTATGTATAATATAGATATATACTATAGCACACCCAAAATCCTTTGCTGAAGATTCAGGGTTACTATATTCTACAGGCTTCTGGGGTCTAGAGTCTTTAGTACGATGCAATACCAGAGTCATTTTTGTATGTTCTGATTTCAAGCCCCCATAGAATTCTTACGGACCCTACAAAAATACGGTTGATGATATCAATCCTGCATTACCCTAATGACGCTAGACTATGGGAAATATAGTATATATTCGTTATTATTAATTATTATTGATGCAGGATGTATATCATCGACCGTAGAAGGTTGCGATAGTTCAAGGTGAGGCCTTCTTGTCGAAGAGACGCAACCCCTGAATCCCTCAGCGTGACCTTCTGGACAAGCCTAGCCCTGAACATGTAGCTCCAAACCCTACGCCGCATCTGTATATATATATATGTAACTGTAACCGTAAGGGTAAACTGCACAGCCTCAAAACATAGCCGTAGACTGTAGAACCTCACATGTTAAACAATCTTGCAACACCTTCTGAATCCCCACGATCCCTACAAAGCCTTATCGAGGCACGATACAACGTGCAGAACGGATGTCCTAATCCCAAGCAGGGGGCATCGCTGGCTGCCCAAAGAGCATTCTCGCGTTCCTTGGACCGATCGGCAGAGACAACCCTTAAGGTCCAAAGGTTCAGGAGGGTCTGCCTGTACTACAATTTGTTGAAGTAGGTCCCCTAAACCCTAAACCCTAAACCAGGATAAGGATGACGATTTGGACCCCGAATCCCTTAAAGGTAGCATTTGTGAACCTCCTGGGACACTCCTCGGGTTCTGTGGTGTAGGAGAGGACGGAGTAAGCAGTGCATGTTACTTTCGGGGTACTTGCACCCTAAGGGCGATGGAGTTGTTTGGGCCGTTAGAGTCGCAGACCGCAGTTTGGAGCCTGGAAGTTTGGCATCGTGGTTTTGAGTTTGGGCTTTTGGAGAGACACTGAGCCGTCGGGCAACAATTCTCCAGACCGTGTACGCGTGAGTCCTCTATTTCCGAACCAAGACCGCATGTCGATACCGGGTACTACTGCCGTTCGTACCTTTTCCCAGGATCACCGCCATCTTCTTCATCACGTCGGTGCAGACCTTGGCCTAGGGTTTAGGATTTGGAATGTTGGGTTTAGGGTCTCGGACAAGTTTAGGCTTCAGACGTCGGTTTATGGTTCAGGGGGGGAGGGTTTAGGGTTCAGGGTTCATGGTTCAGGGCTTTCTAATAAGTCTCTGAGATCTCCTAATCAGTTAGGTGGATTGCGCGATGTTTTCTTAAGTGTTGTGGCACAAAATAGGGTTATCTAGGGCTTTACCCGTGCATTCAAAGTTTAGGGTTCAGGGTTTGCTCGGCTCGCGGGTTCTGATTTGTGGTCTTCAGGGCTTTGGGGCTTTTGGGTTACATCCTTAAATCCCTAAACCCTAAACCCTAAATCCTAAACCCTATCATAGATCCCTTTAAGGAACATCTTTAGGGTGAAGACCTGGCTTAGGAAAAAGAGCTTAGCATGGAATGAGCTTAGTTTAGAGTCTTGGGGTTCAGGGTTCTCCTAGACCTTTTCGGGCTCGAGCAGTTTGTAGGCTCAGGGTTCGGGTTTGCTAAATGCAATCTCCGAGCGATACTGCTATAACCTACGAGCACGACCATGTGTTACACCTACCTGGGATGGAACATCGCCACCTGTGGTTCCTACGCGACAAGAGCAGGATCCCCCACAGAAACCGCTCTGCAGGTTTCCGCAACCTTCCTTGGTTCAGAACAGGAGCTGACACGGACAAGTACTTTAGGGTTAGCATTCGCTTCCGGTCCATGTGCCGACATATCATACACTTTGGCCCGAAAATAGTCCCCATGTAGGTGCTTTTGTTGGGCACATCCGCACCCTTAGGGATAGGGCTTAGGCTACTTACCGTCTCATCCTGGTCCCGAACGACGGCGCGCGGATGCGCGCGCGCGAGAGTTTGGCTTAGCAGATTGGAATTGGAGGTGTCACCTGACTCCGCCATGGTTCCGTGTTGTAGCAGTCTCTATATTGAACCCATGATACTGTTAGTGTTAGCATTGGTATCACGTTGGTATCAATATCCGTATCAGTATCAGCACCAGTATTCCTGACATAATTGGCTATGGAGCGACTAATTATTCAGACATGTACAGTACGAGTCCGGAATAGAGGTGATAGAACCCTTGCAGCAAGGAGGTTTTTTTGGGGTTTAGGGCTTCGATTTTTGAAGGCTGGTGGTTTAGAGGTGAGTTTACCCTAAGCCCCAAAGTAGTTCCTTTTTGGGATTACCTTATAGAATTCTAAATATGAACCCCCAAAAGGAACTACTTTGGGGCCTATGGGTAGAGTGTTGGGGTTCCGGGTGGTGGAAGCTGCAGTGCGCAGGTCATCGGCGTCGTCACCAACGCAAAGCTTAGCACCGTCTCGGCCCGATGGGGCTCTTAATCAAAAACAGTGCTTGTAATCATTCTAGGGGCCTTAATAATTACCTATACTATTTTGGGGGCTACATACTTTGGGACCCAAAACCCTATCATATTTATCAAGGCCGCTATATTAATTAATTAACAGCTCCTTCAACTTGTTTGTTGTGCAGAGCTTCTTGGCTTATAGGGCTTCGCAGCTGGAGACTTCAAATCGGGTCTTTGGGTCCGCCGAGGTTTAGCAAGAAGGCTTAAGAAGCAGTTTTAGGGCTTAGGGTTTAGGGTTAGGTGCCTGAATTTAGTATTAACTCGTCCGTGCTATTTCTTTTGTATACTCCCAGAGGGTCCAGATATGTTGCCACTATGGAATTGGGCTCCAACAGACCATCCTTACTATGCCCTCAACGCACCCCAAAAGCCTTATTCTAATCATCACGGCACCTTTGTGTTGGGGCCCTGTGTAGGTGGTCTGCATGAGCAAACCCGAAGCCAGAATGTTGAACATCATTGTCCTCATGCGTTTAAGGTAAAGTGTTGGGAATCCCAGCGCCGATCCATGTTCCAACTTTCTGGGGTTCCCTATAGAAACCAAAGCCTAACCCACATAAACACCTAAACACCTAATCTCCCTAAACCCCTAAACCCGCGCATCCCAACACCTTCCGACAGAAGGAATGATGGGGCGCGAGTTTCGGGTTTCGGGCTTTAAGAGCGAGAGTGGGTGTAAGACCCTTGGATTTTTGAACTGACTTTTCCGGTTCAGGGTTTCCAGGGTTTAGGGCTTTGGGTTTAGGGTTCAGGGCTTTGGGTTTGTGGTTTAGGGTTTCCGGTTTAGGATGTAAAGGGTTTAGGATTTAAAGGCTTTAGGGCTTTGGGTTTGGGGTTTAGGGTTTCCGGTTTAGGATTAAAAGGGTTTAGGGCTTTGGGTTTAGGGTTTCCGGTTTAGGACTTAAGGGGTTTAGGTCTTTGGGTTTAGGGTTTGGGGTTTTCGGTTTCCGCTTTAGGATTTAAAAGGGTTTAAAAGCTTCAGCTTCGAGGCTTGGGATTGCCGAACCCAGAGAGCCCAATACCCCTTAACCTTAAATCATAAGGGGCTTCATATTATGATTTAGGCTATATTCCTTAATTAAGGGGTATTGGGCTCTCTGGGAATTTGCCATGGAGGCTTTGGTCGACTTTTGCGGGCAGGTTGGTACCTTCAGCAACCTCAAAGAAGCTCGAAATCCTGATAGCCCTACACCCTAGACTGCCCTAGACCTAAATCCTAAACCCACAAACCCTAAACCTGCACCATATACATCTTATATTTTTCTTTTGATATGCATATGTATAGATGTTAAACATCCCTCAGATCCCGGACACCGAATCAGCTGAGGGCGTTCCGGACATCTTTCCCGAGTGGCACAACCAGGCCTGCTAGGTTAGGGGTTTGGGCTTGGTGTAGGGGTTTGGGCTTGGTGTTTAAGCTTTAGGATGTTGTTAGATGGGTTTTCGTTGTCGGTGTTCCGTCAATGTCATGGTGGCCTAACTCCTGAGGAGTAATTGCCAATACTATCCCAGATTACTCCTTGATTGATGACTGTAGTAAAGCAAAACTCAATACCTTATTCTGCTGAGTTCAGTTCTGCGGGCCCCTATGTTGCTGTATATGCCAATAGCCTACTCTAAACCCTAAACCCTAAGCCCTAAACCCTAAACCCTAAGCCCTAAACCCTAAACCCTAAACCCTAAGCCCTAAACCCTAAACCCTAAACCTCATTTTAGTGCATTTCTTTGGGTCTCGGCCCCTGGCTTGCTGAGCCTCTAAGGACTCGCAATTCGAGGCTTTCGGTTCCAACTGCTCTACTCCCCTAAGGGTCCATGTGCCCAACTGGGGTTCCTTTAAGGGCTCTTTTCAGGGTTCTATAAGGGTTTAGGGTACAAGGGTCCATGTACCCAACTAGTATACACTTTAGGTACATTGGGCCCAAAGTATATACTATTTGGGGACATGGACCCTTAGCCCTAAACCCTAAACCCTAAACCCAGGGCTCTGTGAGGCTTTAGGCTTGTAGCGTCAGGGCCAGGTTCACGCCAAGAGCTGGAGTTAAGGCTTACGGTTAAGGGCCGACAGCAGTTTGTGGTTTACCGCACAAGCTTGTGGGTTTGGGGGCTGACGTTCTTGGCTTCAGACTTCAGGAAGTTGGGATTCCGTGAATCGATGTACAGCGGTTGAAAACCTCGGCCCCACTGTCCGCCAACCACATTTCCCCCGACCCCCAGATCCTATAAACTCGACCCAGTATTATGATCATGTGACGCGCCTTTGTGTTTTGTGGAATAGAGGGCTGCTGTTGACTATTGTTGTGTGTGTATGTAAATATACATAAGATATACACATGTGCGTCTGTCTGTCTGTCTGCCTGCCTGCCTGCCTGCCTGCCTGCTTGTCTGCCTATCTGCCTGTCTGCCTGTCTCCCTGTCTGCCTGTTTGCCTATCTGCCTGTCTGCCTGCCTGTCTGCCTGTCTGCCTGTCTGCCTGTCTGCCTGTCTGCCTGTCTGCCTGTCTGCCTGCCTGTCAGCCTGTCTGCCTGTCTCCCCTGTCTGCATGTCTGCCCGTCTACGTGCATGCCTGCCTGTCTGTCTGTTGGTGTGTTTGAAGAGGAAGCTGGGGCGGTTTGCTATGGGGTACTAAGGGACAAACACCTCTTCAGACTACTTCGCAGAGCGTTTCCAAGCTGTCCACCCTCCGACCTCCGCCAACCTTTGCAACCAAAAAGGCTCATAAACCGACCAGAAGCCTTCTATACCTAGACCCTAAAGTGTGGTACATTCTTCGGTTGCCTTAGTTTCTTGTCATGGGATCCTTACCATAGAATGGGTTCTCTCAGACAAGGTGCTCAACCCGAGGGTCCAGGTAGTATCTAGGGTGTAGGGTTTAGGGTTGAGGTCCAGAAGCCTCCCCGCACGAGAATCCCCCCGCCCCAAACTCACATCCGCAATTTTTGTATCACAAAGCACAGGGATGCAGCATAATCCTGGCATGCCCTAAGGCTTCATGTGCGTATATAGTAGATACATCCTTAAAGTACCCATATAGGAACGCCTTTACGGCATCAGTATCTGCTATGTAGGTACATGGAGGCTTAGGGATAGTTGACAAGCAGGCTTGTTGTTGCTTTACCTCGACGAGGTTTAGGGTCTTGCGCTTAGAATGTAGAGGCCCAGCTACCAGCAAGGTGATTTGCTCGGTTACAGTCACTACAGGGTTTTACAGGGTTTAGGAAAAAGTAGCTCTAGCTCGCTATCCAACCCTTATCATAAAGAAACTCTGTCAACATCAGACTCCTTACAAATTTCATACAACGACGAGCAACCGAGATTTACTGCCGCAGGTCACCTCAAAGGAAATCCGCGCCGAATTCGCTTCGGCAACGAGCTCAATTAGGGCCTGGGTAGGGGTCAGGGTTCAGTGTTTGGGTTTAGAACCTTCGGCTGTTGTGCTGATTTTGTGTTGCTTGGTTTTGTGTTGCATCTTGTCGTTTGGGTGGTGTTATGCTGGTGAGTAGTGAGACATCTTGATCCATCCTGTTGAGTTGCAGGGTTAGCATCAGCACTGTGACAATGCTTCTCAACCAGGGTGTACACAGGATTGCCCAGTACATGATAGGTTCGGACGGCTTGAGAATTAGATTGGGCTGTACAGTGTAAACCGTAACAACGCGTCGAAGCTTGTAATCGATTCGAAACTGCTTGTCTGGAGTGAGAAACCTACTGGCGTGGTGCTGGTGCTGCTTTTGGTGGTGGCGGTGGTCGCGGTGGTGGTGCTACTGCTGCTGCTGCTGCTGCTGGTGTAACCGCTGCTAGGTACTTTGGTGAGGATCGTCGTGGTAGTCGCGATCTTCGTCGTCGATCTCGTCATGGTCCACTTCCTCGTCATTGTCGTCACTGTCCTCCTCCTCCTCCTCGTCCTCCTCGTCCTCCTCGTCCTTCGTCGTCGCCCTCCTCCTCGTTTTTGTCATAGTCGGGTCGTGGTCGTAGTCGTCTTGGTAGGAGCAGTAGCAGTAGCAGCGGCAGCTTGGGTTTTGCACTGCAATCTGCAAGCGTGCAATTTGGAAGGCCAAGTAGCAAGAGTTGCAGCAGTGACAGATACCTCGAGGATCAGGGGACTTAGTAAGTAAGGCTATAAGTACCTGATTGGGGTTAAAAGTAACTCTAGTTACGAAGTCCCATGATCCTTTAAGTAGTCGACGAGAATCCGCTAAGGCTGAGGGTCCATGTGCCAATATAAAGTATATCCGAACCCTGAAGTGCCTCTGTAGGGAACCAGCCAAGGTCACGCCTAAATAATTACCAATACTATTGTGGGGGTTCTTTAATATTATAACGTACCCGCAAACCCTGTTCTCATTTTGGCCCCTATACTAGGCACGTGGATCCTGTTGAATCCCTGCCCCCTGGCAAGGAGCTTAAACCCTAAACCCTACCAAAAACCCTAAACCCTAAAAGCTGCCAAGGAGGCATTCTTGACAACAATTCCTCCCGCCTCGTCGCTGATTTGCGTCGCACACACCATGAACGGCACCTCCACGGTGGGGGTCCCCAGGAGCTTGGCGGGACAGTAGTGGGTGGTTGTCAAAGTTATGGTCCCTTTCTGGGTCCTTAATATAATACGGCACCTAATAATTAGGATACCCCAAAAGGGACCATAATTTTGACAACTACCCTAGTGTGTACGATAAGGCTCTGGGCTTCTTGATTCAATGATGGTTTCCTCGGTTCCTTAAATCCCAAAATATAAGCCTTGAGCCCTAAACCGTCTGTAAAATCCGCTTGTGCCTTCAGGGGTTTGGAAATTAGGTTTAGGGTTTTGGGTCTGGGGCCCAGGGTTTAGAGGGCCAAACAAACCTAAAGGTTTGTCGACACTGTAAGTCCGGCTGGTTCCCATCATCTAATATAGGGGCCTTAATAATTAGAATAGGGTTTTGGGGCCCATTATACTATAACGATACAAGTAACCCCCCCAAAATAGTATTGGTAATTACTGAGGCCCCTATATTACCTTAAACAAAGAGGTGCTGCAGCTGTATTCTTCAAGCTTGGAGCGTTTTCAAGGTGTTGCAGGCCTGGGTTGTGTTCATGGGATTTGGCGATTGGGCGTCCCCAAACTCTCAAGACCCCACACCCTGAGACCTCTACAAGCCACACCTTACCTGAAGCCCTTAGAACCTCCACTTCGATGGTTTCTGATCAGGACATCCTCATCAAATTCCTCGGAAAGGTAGTAGAACCTGAGCCCGCCTCACATCTAAAAGCACTAAACCCGCAGCTGCAGCCTCATTCTGATGTTTCGAATATAGGGGCTTGAATAAATACCTATACTATTTGGGGGTGGGTTCCTTCTTATAACCATCGTACCCCAAAACCCTATTCTACTTGTTAAGGCCCCTATATTAGCAAGACGTGTCTTCTGCCGTGATCCGAGTGTGCATCGTCCCGGTCCTGAGAGGAGGCTGGAAGCAGGTGTCACCCCGAAGCTGAAATGCACTAACGGGAATTACATCTTCTTCTTACTATTGTTGTCATTATGATTACTAAATTAGCATTATGTGCGATTATTTTCATTATGAGTTCTCGCACATGCAAACATATATATATATATATATATGTATATATATATATATATATGTTTATGTATATGTTTACTTATATGTATTATTAAGAGTATATACAAACATACACATGTGGGATTTGGGTTTGATATGCACCTTTAAAGATGTAGCGAGTGTTCTGGGTTTTCTCCAGATTGCCAGTCCTCTTGATTTCTTTGCTTTTTCCTTGCTTGTCTTACACACAACCCCAAATCCCAAACGTGGCCCTAAACGCCCTAGTCGACCAAATGCATACATATATCTATAACAAAATATATTTTGTTTGCACATCCCCAGAAGCGGTGGTGTCATAGACCCGTGTGCTTCTCAGGCGGGTTGTGTGCTTCACTGGTGCGAGGTGCTGCCTGATCGGGACCGTTATTAATTGTTGTTGAGGGTTTAGGGTACAGGAACGTCTCTGACTTGTTTTTTGAAGCTTTCATGTTCACATTGTTCTTCAGAGGGCAACATTGTGGTGTTTAAGGGGTTTTTCAATGTTTTACAAGAAGTTTCACGGGGTTTGTTGTGTTTTTTTGGTAGCGGGTTCTCTAAGGAGTTTGACTATAAGGTGTACGACAAGGTGCTGTATGAGCAGAGGTCGAGACAGGCTTAGGGTGTGGGGTTTGGGATTCTGGCTAGAGAGTTCAGGGTTGTAATGAGGCGGGGCTCCAAGACTCCTAGACTGTTTTGTAGGGCGATTTACAGCGAAGGCGAAGGCCTGTTAGTGGGTTATGCTTGGCTTTGCTTGCTTCACTACAAAGCCCTGACTAATTAGTTTGGCAATTCTTTAGGGTTCCTAGTATAAATATTCCCTGAACTCCAGTCCCCTAAACCCTAAACCCCAATATCTCGTACAATGAGCCCCCCAAAACCCATTAAAACTATGCAGGCAGCTAGATTTTGGGGTTCACGGCTTGATGAGCTGAGGTGTACACATTTTAAGATTTCGTGCTGTGGGGCTTTAAGGTTTAGGGGTTTAGAGTTAGTTCTGTGGAGGCTCTACTTGGTTGCTGCCGTGTGTTCGGGTTTGGGGATGAGCGCTTCGGGTCGGGGGCATGAGATCTAAACACACGAACTGTTTCGGTTTGCTGTTTGGGGTTTGGGAATTCAGCAAGCAGTCATGCGGATTGCACAAAGCGAGACACTTGGCGACTAAGTGTGTGTGTGTGTTTGACGGTGAACATCAGAACTTGTCTCACTCCCAAGACCTCAACACTGGGTCAGAAACCACTGTGCTTGAATTACTGGTGGTTGAATTAGTAGAATCTTAAGACAGTACAGTATGCCACATTTTTCCAGAAAGCTCATAACTTTATAAGGGCATCCCTCTTACGAGTTATTCCGACGTCAACGTCAGACGTCGGGCTCCGAAGAACTCAATCTGGAAAACGTTGTAAGTTATAGCATGAACCCTTGCAGCACTACAGAAGCCTCAGGGTCCCTGTACCCAAATAGTATATACTTGAGGACCACCAATGTACCTATATAGGAAGTACTTTAAGGCCAACCATTTGGGTACATGGACCCTTAGGGGAAGCTAGAAGTGATAGCAGCCCTACTAAGAAGACACAGGTTTTTGCTAGTGGTTCATGCGTCTGTGAAGCTCCCCTATTTTCCAGTCCTGTCCCTATTGTACAAAATGTCTCGGAGCCCTTGTCTACTTCTTGAGGTCCCCTATGTCAACACCCCCCCGTAAACCCTAAACTGCCCTAAACCATCCTAAGCCCGAAGGGGTAGGGGGTTGTTCTTGCCACTTTAGGGGTTGGGGTTTAAGGTTTCAGGGTCTAAACGCTTCGCGTCGCCTCAAGTTGAGCAGATCCGGCTCGAGACGTCGGGGTGCTTTTTGCAGCCGTCCGGAATCTTTGAGAAGACCAGCGGTTGTCGGCGCCTTGCCTTTTTTTGAGGGCTGAGCTTTTAGTTTTCATAGGGCTTATAGGGTTTAGGGGGTGTTAGGGCTTAACGCTTATTGGGGCTTAGGGCATAGGGTTTTGCTTGAGTCACGAAAGATAGTATCCTGAATGATTGTTGAGCCTGTTCCATAGGGTTCCTCATGAGAGTTATGCTCCCATGTACATCACAACCCTACTCCGACTGTTGAGGCTCCTGTGTTTTATACGGGTTAGGGTTTAGTGTTTAGGGAAGACGAAACAAGCGAAACTAAGAATCAGCAGATGCTGTATCCGGGCAGCCTTTGCAATTCCACCTTCGTGCACTCAGCTGGTGATCTCTCGTGAGGTAACCCACCACGCTGAGCCATACAGAAAGCATATTGTAACATTGTATGTATGAGTACCAGTACATTCTACTGCGAGTGTTGCCAATATTGTCGTGATTATTACTATTTCAGAGAGAGAGAGAGAGGGAGAGAGAGAGGGAGAGAGAGAGAGAGAGCAGCGAGCGAGCGAGCGAGGGAGGGAGGGGAGAGAGGGGNGGGAGGGAGGGAGGGAGAGATGGAGAGATGGAGAGATGGAGAGAGGGAGAGAGGGAGAGAGGGAGAGAGGGAGAGAGGGAGAGAGGGAGAGAGGGAGAGAGAGAGAGAGCGAGAGCGAGAGCGAGAGCGAGAGCGAGAGCGAGCGAGAGAAGGAGAGTAAGTGCAGCGACGAATTTTGTTAGCTAACACTGTCAGCTCGGTCCCCCCTTGATGGCTAGGGGCCTAGAGTCTAGTTTACCGCAAGGATCCGGAACACCTATCAATAATTAGGTCGTTGGCTTGGGATAGCAATTTCGCAGGCTTGTAGTTGGAAGAGTGTATGATTACCCTAAACCCTAAACCTTAAACCCTAAACGATTATTCGGAACTCGTACCCGTAAAGCTACGGCCTAAGGCCTGGGCTTTAGGGTTCAGTTGAGGCTTAGTCTGGCGTTTGGGGCTGCGTTCAATGTTCCACATGTCTGCTTCGAAATAAGATACATACCGTAACATACCGTAACCCCTAGCTCTAAACAGCCGTCCAACTGTAGAAGCAAGCCTTGGCTGAGCATAATACAGTATGATTATCTTGACATATCATGCAATGTAGTGCAATGCAGTAAAATGTAGATGACAGAGGTATACTATATAATGTAAATAGATTATTATAGTATAGCAGACTGTAGGAGCCTGTCATTCGCTATGCTTTGCGCCAACCACCAACAGAGTTGTCCAGCTGTGACATGCGACCTGCCGCTGGCAATACCTACAGGAGCCGGAATCTAAACACGTGCGGATTACATCCACCAGGAGCAGGAGATGATGGTTGCCTTCTTCTGGGCTCGCCTTAGGCCTTAACTAGAGCTTTTGTATCTTCACTAACCAGGGTCCCACGGAGTTAGTATCTGTTTTTTCCCCTGCATGCATAGATGCATCCGTACATACATGCCTATGTACATGGGTATGTACATACATTTGGGCAGGGCTCGGGGTCGCTTGTTGGATCCCCAAGAGAGTATGCCACTTTGGCATCGAAAGCTACAAGAGAAAACAATCATTTAGGTCTTAGGGCGAACCGAAGCCCTGAACCCGAAACCCTCAGGTTCTACCGAGGTACATCCTTCGATAGACATGGTCGCTTGCCGACGTTTGGCCTTCACAGTGGACGGACGCAGAAAATCGCTCCTGGCAAGGCTTGATGTTCGGGGTTATAACCCGAAGATCTAAATTGTTTAGGATTTAAGGGGGTTTAAGGGTTTTATGGAACTGGTTTTACCTGCTCCGGTGGCAAGTGCTGCTAGCCCTAGGAGTTCCACTACAAACCTATGTACATTTAGGGTGTGCTGCTTTTGTAGCAGCATTATTTAGGACTTCGGATTGCGTTGGGGTTGGAAGGCTTCGCACATGTCCGGTGCTATTCTGGCCCCTATACAAACCTTGTGGCAGCCAGAATCCACCAACTATGAATGCCTGCAAATACCTTTATCAAACCCTGTAAGACCTGCTAATTACATAGGCGGTTGGACTTCTGGGAAACCTTGAACCGAGCCAAGAACATGGACGTCTGAATGATAAGTCATACTACGTTAGGGGTTGCTTCTTGTGGTCTGGTGAAAGTGTGTGTGTGTATATATATATACATATGACGCCAAAGTTCTGTTCCGATTATGAAGGTCTCCGCTGTAAGTTGTAGTAACCCTTATAGTAACCCATAAAGGAGCCCTCAATAACAAACTAAACTCCAAAGCTCTATGCTACTTCTTATTATGAACGCCCTTGGAAAGACCTTGTAGAATTGTAGGAACTTTTTCAGCTGTTATAGAAGCCTAGGAACCATTATAGTAAGCTTACTATCTATTTAGTTCTATTTGTGAAGGGCCCCTGTAGTATATCTCCGAACAGTGGGAGCCAGAGATGTTCCTCTACGGGGATTAGGGCTCATGGATCCTGATGAAAGTGGATTCCTTTATCGTCTTTGGGTAGATGGGGACCCTACACCCAAACCCGTAAACCCCAAATCCTCAACTCTGGCTAAATGCCTGGGTGAGCCCAAAAAGGCTCCATGTGCCTTTACAGTATATACTTAGGCCGTAAAGCACCTATATCGGAACCCATTTAAGGCCGAAGTATACACTACATGGGCACGTGGAGCCTTAAGGAGTCCAGTGCAGAAGTCACGCAGCTTTCAAAAGGTCTTTGCGCTCTCTTCATTCGTTAAGCCGAAAAGCCCTAGGCCAAACTTGAGCCTAAAACGCCAAAACGCTAAACCCTAAACCCTAAACGCCTAAACCCTAAACCTCTAAACCCTAAACCCTAAACCCCTAAACGACAACCCCCATCTCCTACAACCCCAGACCGTTTTAGAAACCCTTATGACGAGCACCCTGAAAACAGAACCCATAGAGGAAGCCTGCGCCCCCAAACCCATCTAGACACCTTGTAGGAAGCATTGAATTAGCGAGTTAATAAACCCTAAACCCTAAACCGTAAATCCAGAACCCTAAACCCAGACCCTTTCTAGTTCAAGCAGCTCTTAGCCCCAGAACTCCAGACCCTTCTATGAACCCAGCAAAAACGGATTCTCCGAGGAACCCTTAAACAAAGGAACCGCTTCCGAAAGCCACATCTCGCAAAACCTAAACCCTAAACCCCCGAACCCCTAAACCCAAAACCCCCAAAACCCTACAAAGCCTAAACCCCTAAACCCCCAAACCCCCAAACCCTAAACTCCTAAACCCCACAACCCGTAAACCCTTAAAACCCCTAACCCTAAACCCGAGCCCCCTAAACCCCTAAACTCGCAGGCTCAGAGATCAATTAATCAGACCAGAAGCCAGATGCGAACTGCCTTTTGGACTGCACTGGGCTTAGGGTTTGGGGTTTAGGGGTGTAGGGTTTAGGGGTTTCAGGGTTTAGGGTTTTAGGGGTGTAGGGTTTTAGGGTTTAAGGGGCAGGTGCCTAGGCTTCCTCTTTGGGGAGGCCCTAACCCCTTGAACCTTAGACCCCCAACCCCCAAAACTAACGCCCAATAACGAGATCTTCTCTAAACCCCCACATGTCAACCCCTACTATAGGGATCTTAATCTTAATGAGTAGGTCAGTTTGTGTTTGGAAGGGGGGTGTAGTATGCGATACTTGTAAAACGGACCCTAAGGAGCAGCGTTGCCAATGTTAAACCTGAGTAACGTCCGCACAGATCTGAAAGAACGCTGTGGAAGGCTTTCGAACAAGGACAAGGACACCATGCGAATCCTCCTTTTTCAGGACGCTGTATGTGGGACTGTGGGTCCTCTAAATAGTAGGATCCTGATTACACAGCTTCGGCGGTTAAGGGTTTGGGTTGTTGTTGCAGGGAGGGTGGTTTACAGTTTTTGGTTTAGGTGTAAAGACTTTGGCTTGTATCTGGACTCGTGTATTTAGCGAGCAAGTGGTCCACAGTTCTAGCAGCTTGATGTTTAGGACGTGCACAATCGAGAGAAGCATATGTTCGAAAGCGCTAAATCCGAAGATGTGAACCCAAACTCCAAGCCCCCTTTGGAAGCTATAAGACCACTATAGTGACTATACAACCGTGCAGATCCGCATTAAAAAGACACGTCACACGTCATTCATACATGTGTTTTAATATATATATATATATATATAAACATGCATTTTTGTATGTACTGATTTATATATACATAAACGCAGACGAAATGTACGCACACAAGTATACCTGCAAATTGTAGAATGTTTGTGTGAGGTTTGACTTAGGCTGTAGAGTATAGGGTTGATATAGGGCTGACGGTTTAGGGTTGATATCGGATTCAGGGTTTGGAGTCGACAAAACTGGGCCTGCTACATGGGTTAGGGCTGGCGGTTTAGGGTTTAGGCAGTTTAGGCTTTCGGGATGCTGGTCATGTCTCTCTGACAAAAAGGGAGCGGAATCGGAACAACTACCCATGTAGACTTCCCCGAAATATACAATCCTGAAGCCCATCGTGGCAGCGAGCCTTAAGCCGTAAGCCCAAAAACCCCAAACCCACTTGATCCTAAGTACCTACAACCCTTATCCCTGAACCGGTGACGCCATAGTCCGAAACTGTCAGGAGGATTACGTGGCGGTGGGTTTGGAGATTGATGTGCAGGTGCCACGGCGAAAGGATGGGTGCCAGGACTCTCCCAAGCAGCTTATACTCACTAAATTCGAAGATGTCCTGTTTAGTGTGTAGATGGGCTTCTCAAGCCTGAACCCTAAACACTAAACCCTAAACCTTAATGAACTCTATATCCCTAGCCCTTAGCATTTGAGCTTGTCTGTCCTGCATTTCTAGCCCTTCAATACAGGGGTGCTAAGCGGCAGGAATCTTATCCAAAAGGACTTGTGACTAGGGCTGCTGCAATTACTCAGAGACTCCAATATCCCATAATTAAGGAATATACCTTAAATCATATTAGGGATCCTACTACAATTAAAGGTATACTCCTTAATTAAGGGATATTGGAGTCTCTGGGTACGCGTTCGGAGAGATCCAAAGACAGTATGTAGCTCGCGCTAATACCCTAAGCCCTCAACCCCAAACCCAAGACCCTAAACCCTCAACCCCAAACCCTAAGCCCCAAGCCCTAAATTAAACCCTAAACCCTAAGCCCCAAACCCTTAACCCTCAACCCTTAAGCCCTAAACCCGAATCATGAGGAGTACCCCTTGCAAAGCCCTGGCCTGACGCAACGAAAATCGGTGCCGCGGAAAAGGACATTCACTCGCAACACCATTAGGGTTGGGTTTAGGGTGTAGGGTTTAGGGTTTTGGTTTAGGGTTTGGGGTTTTGGGTTTGGGGGTTTAGGGTGTATAGGGTTTAGGGTTTAGGATATACAGGGGTTATTTCATGTGAGCAAGGCTCATGGCTTCCGTATCAAATCTCGAGTATAGGAACCCACCCAAAACCTACATCCACTTTTCAAGCTTTTGTATTGTAAGCCCAACACATCTATAGTAGTATCGAAACCCACCCAAAACCGGGGGTCCCCGATAAAGACTCGGAATGTGTTTTCATTATTGCGGGTAGTTTTCATCTCTAGTTTCACTCTTGGGTGATCCTGCTTTTGCTGTTCCTCCTTCTTGTGCTCCTGCTCTGGCTCATACTCCTGCTCTCGGTTGTGCTCTTGCTGCTGTCTTGCTCTGACTCCTTTTCGTGCTTTTGCTCTCGCTGCTGCTCTTGCGGTTGTTCCTGCTCTTCTTGCTTCTGCTCTTGTCTTGCTCCTGTTCTTGCTCCTGAACCCCCCTAATGCAAATTAGGTTTAAAAGGGTGGGGAGGATTGGCCCCAAAGTGCCTTCACTATTCAGGGGGTGTTCAATAAATGCGGGAAGGGAGTGATTCACTAGAACTGCTCTTGTGGCATGGGCGGGGGAGTCCTTATTGTAACAAGTACAATCGGGCCACAGGCCGTATTCTAAATATTGGGGCCCCTATGCTACGGAATGGCCCGCGAAACCCCGCCACCCTAAACCCGAAAACCCCTAAACCCTAGACCCTAAACCCGGAACCCTAAACCCTAAACCGGAACGGCAGTCTGTCCAGGCTGCCCCTAGCTCCGAATCATGTACACTGGTGCTCCTTGTCTTGATCTGTAATATGGGGTTTTGGGGTTTAGGGTTTTAGGGTTTGGGGTTGAGGGTTTTAGGGTTTATGGTTCATGGTTTAGGGTTTGGGGGTTTAGTCGTTATTTTTCCCTTAAACTAAAATCCCTATACAGTTGTCGTAGTTTATCATTTATCGAACAGTAACAACGCCGTATTACGCTTTGTAAGGCCCTATACTCCAGCTTCCAGCTAGGGACTTGCCTTTCTTCCGTTTTCCAGGGTTCAGGGTTTAGGGTTTGGGGTTTAGGGTCGTATCATGGCTTCACTTCTTAAAAACTACCAACTGGCTCTTAAATCACATCCGGAGCCCTACACCTGCAAACCGTCACCCACCCACCCACCCACCCAGCCAACCATCCGCCACTAGATTTGTCATGACGGAAGGCGCAGCCATCATGAACAAGCTGGCACTTTTCCTCGCCATCGTCGTTTTCGGTATCACCGTTATCAGCACTGACATCATCAGGGTCGGCACGATCGCATGTCGTCATCGGCAACCACTGTCTTATCAGCATTGCCATCATCAGCATCACCATGATGACTAACAGCCCCATCGTGGGGCATGTAAGCGGCAATACGCTCTACGCTCAGTAGCCATAGTCGTAGCCATCTTCATGATCATCCATCCCACACCCTAGCATAGCGGCGCTGGTTAGCTAGTAGTAGTGCTCACTTTAAGGCCAAATATTATATAGTCGCACAAATTTTCGCGCTAGACAGGCCGCTCAATCAAAGCAGACAATTATACCCCACTCTCCGTGAAGCCCCCTTATTATAGAACCCTAGCAGTAGAACCCGTCTTTGCGACCAAAACCCTGAAGTACGAAACCCTACAACCCGAACCCGACTGGAGGCTGTCAGAGACTTCGTTCCCGGACGTGGTGCGCTTCCATCGGGGAGCTGAGTTCGTGCTCCGGAGTAATTTTCTAAGGGTCATAATATAGGCTTTAGGGTTTAGGGCTGTCGGTTGCGAGCAGGAGACGGACTCTAAGGGTGTTCTAGGCTGTTGTTGGTATGGTGAGGGATCGAAATGATTAGTAACAGTATTTGTTCCGCTGCCAAAAGACAAGCAACTTGTCGTTATTCATACTTCCGCAGTATTGCTTGGGAGTTGCATAGTTTAGGATGTGATTGCGCAATGCTCTTGGGGTTGGTAGGCTTCGTGATCTCGGGTGTTGGTGGCTGGCCCTCATGCTCCATGTACCTATATAGTACCCTAAGGGTCCATGTACCCAACTAGTATATAGGTACTTTGGGCCCAATGTACTTACTTAGGGAGTACTTTAAGGTTAAGGCCGAAGTATATACTATTTGGATACATGGGCCCTTAGGGGTAGATACTTAGGCCTTGAAGTACATACTATACAGGTACATTAAGCCTTAGGGCCTTGGGGTGGGGTCTAGGGTCTAGCGTCTAGAGGTTGGGGTTTAAGATTTAGGATGCAGGGTTTAGGGTCTTGAGTTTAGGCCTTAGGTTCTAGAGTAGAGATGAGTAGAGTCCAGAGTTCAGGGTTCAGGGCTTAGGATGTTTTCGCCAGCCCTTAAGCATTAAACCATATTAAACCCTAAACCCCACTACCCCTAAAGTCACTCCAAAAACTACACTCTAGATCCTTAAAGCCCTAAACCCTCACCGCTCGATTCTGGCTCTGAGCATGTTCCCCTCAGACCAACCCGCAGGTCCGACTAAGAAGGTGGGAAGCAACAAACCCTCTCTCTCAGCCCTAAGCCAAATTCCCGCAATGGCCACACCCGGATGAAACCCCGAACCCAAACCCTAGACTCTAAACCCACCCTCAACCTCAAACTTTCCCAAGCCCTACCCTAAACCCTACACGCTTAACTGTTAACTTTCCCAAAGAACTGAACCCAGCATCCTAAACTCTACACCCTAAGATCCCTAAAGCCTTAAGCCCTAAACCCTAAACACCACACCTTAAACCCTAAACCCTACCTAAACCCTAAGCCCCTAACCCCTAAACCCCTAAACACTTACACCCCTGCCCCTAAACCCTACATCCTAAAACCCTAAGCCCCTAAACCCCTAAACACCTAAACCCCTAAACCCTAAACCCTACATCCTAAAATCCTGAGGCCTCAAGCCTCAAGCGCTTTAAACCCTAAACCCTGCATCCTAAAGCCCTGAGGCCTTGAGCCTTAAGCCCTTTAAACCCAAAACCCTAAATCCCTAAAACCCTGAGGCCTTAAGCCTTAAGCCCTTTAAACCCTAAAACCCTAAACCCCTAAACCCTAAAACCCCACACCCTAAACCCTAAACACCTACACCCTAACACCCTAAAGCCCTGAAGCCCTGAACCCCCGAGGTGCAGCTATGCCTGAGACCGGACCCGGACCAGGTGACTGCAACCTCTCAGGCCTGAGCCAAGGGTTCCTTTAACTTACCTTTGGTTAGTAGGGAATTAACCAGGGGTTTAGGAGTTTAGGGTTTAGGGTTTAGGGGTTTAGGAGTTTAGGGTTTAGGGTTTAGGGGTTTAGGAGTTTAGGGTTTAGGGTTTAGGGGTTTAGGAGTTTAGGGTTTAGGGGTTCAGGTCTAGCTTACCTTTGGTTAGTAGGGAATGGAGGAATGGGGTACAACTATAACTACTATTACTACCATTCCTCCATTCCCTACTAACCCAAGGTAGGTTAAGGGTTCCTTTCGCCGGAAGGGTTCCGTTTCAAGGGTACCTTTAAGAGTTCCTTTGACGGGTGCCTTTAAGGGTTCCTTTAACAGAAAGGGGTGCCTTTAAGGGTTTAGGGTTTAAGGATTTATATTAGGGGCTTAGGGGTTTAGGGTTTAGGGGTTCCTTTGACGGGGAAGGTTCACTTTGGCGAGTGCCTGTAACGGTTCCTTTAAAGGGGTGCATTTAAAGGTTCCTTGAAAGAAGGCTACAAGGGCAACGGGTTCAGGGGCATAGGGTTTAGCAGTTTCGGGGCTGAAGGGTTGAAGAGTCTTGAGGATTTAGGGGTTCAGGGGTTCGAGATTTCGGGGTTTGGGGCTTCAGGGATTTCGGGGTAAGGGATTCAGGGTGGGTTTTGGTTCTCCGATGGTTTGTTACGGGTTCTAGAGCGACCCTTAAACCCTGAACGCTGGACCTGGTATTTGATCCATAGCAGAGAACTAAAGCGCGAAGATCGTGAACCCAAACGAGCGTTCTGGAAAGTATACAGAGCTTTCCGATTTGTGCGGCTATACCTACAGCGTAGAATCTAGTACCCGTTTTGGGGAAACTTATTTTACGGCTTGGATTCATAATCAGCAACGGAGGTAACCCAACACGATGCTACATCTTAGGGTCTAGGTATAATGTTTGGAAGGAGGTCCAGGCGCGTTGAAAGCAGCCTTGGGGAGTCGAAGAAGCTTACCCTAAGGGTCCATGTACCCAAATAGTACATACTTCAGCCTTAAAGTGCTCCCTATATAGGTGCATTGGTCCCAAAGTATATACTATTTGGGCACATGGACCCTTACGGATGCTCACTACCGTCTGCAAGCCGTTCGAGGTTTGTGATTTCGGGTCTGTAAAGGCTCCTGAAGATGCGTCGAGCATGGCTTAGAGTGCCGGTGTTGTCCGCAGAAGTCTTGTGGCAGAGTCCTCATCTATTTTGAGTTTGCCTTGCCATGGCTACTGGAATTCCCGTCACACTTAACATATATGATGTGAGTGGACATCCGATACTGAAGAACGCCAACAAGTTGTTTCGTGCAGTTGGTGCCGGGGCTTACCATGCGGCTGTGGAGATCAATGGTGAAGAGTGGTCCTATGGAGGCTGCGACGAAGGCACCGGGGTTTTTACTTGCAGCCCGAGGCAATGCGAGGCGCACAGCTTCCGTGAGGCGATACCCATGGGCCACACGGCTTTGACAAAGGAAGAGATAGATGCGGCCCTAGAATCCTTAAGTGAATCCTGGCGGGGGCCTGACTATGATATTCTGAGACACAACTGCTGCCACTACAGCAACTGGGCTTTGGAGTACCATACTTTTATTCTTTAATACTTTTTGGGGGACCTGTTACTTGAAGAGGACCATTATGGAATAGAAGTCTATACTTTTTCTGATATCCCTACCTTATGGGGGCTTTCTGAGATTTTTTCCGTGGTTACGTCAATGCTGAGGCAACGACATGCTCCGGGTGCTGGGCCTCCCGTCTGCTCCTGCTTGGGTCACCCGTTCGGCCGACCATGCCGCGAAGGTCTTGGGGACCCCAAAAGGACATAAGCATAAGCATATATCCCTACCTAATTTTGCTTCATTATAAGGGGGCTTATATGAGATATCCCTATCCTTTGTTTTGCTTATGTGCTTATTTGGGGCCCTAAAGGTGGTGACGCCCGTAGAAGAAACGATTGCAGAGGGCAAGATGTCTCGCGGCGCCGGAGATGATGGCTACAAGTTGCTGGGACTTTCTTCTGACATGCTATTAGTAATAGTAATGATAGCAATAGTAATAGTCTATAGTAATAGTAATAGTAATGGTAATAGTAGATAATAGTAATAGTATGTAATAGTAGGTTTAGTACAGTATAGTTTAGAGAAGGAACAAAAGGCGTAATAGTTAGTACAGGGCTTGCAGAGCAGCTCAGGTTTGGGGACGTCAGCCGGGGAATCGTCGCCAGTGGGAAGGCTAGCAGAGGCGCCGCGGCCGAGGAAGCTTACAAGTTCGGCGACTTCACTCGCGGCTTCATCTCCAAGCTGAGCGGATGAGCTCTAAAGTTTGAGCCTCATGCCCTGAACCCCAAACCCGGACCCTACTGTAAATCCTGAACCTTTAGCATCCGAGAGCCCGGAAACCTTGGGCCCTGAGCCCTAAACTTTACACCCTCAGCCATCCCGCAGCCACGCGGATGAGCCTCCCAGTGCGTCAAAGTTTCACCCGGAGCAGAGCGAAACAGTTAAGCGTCTAACATATGGGCCTTAATAATTACCTATGCTATATTGGGGGTTCCTTATCATAACTATAGTATACTGGGCCCCAAAACCCTATTCTACTTATTAAGGCCCCTATAGGAGCATGTAGGGTTTAGGGTCTATAGGGCTTCGGATTTAGAAATTATATAGGCAGAAGGTTGAGGGTTTAATGTTTAGGGTAAATGATGTTCGACACTGGACAAGGACGTAAAATGCTTGTATTGGGGTATCCGGCCTGCTGCCACTTAAGCTCGAGGAAATACTGAACTCTCAACCTACCAATCTTAAGCCTAAGCTGAAACCAAACCTTACACACCCAACGGCTGAACCTCAAATGCTCCTTCGGAAGGCCTTTACTCCCTCGGCGCTAGAATACAGGTGTCGGATTTCATGAAGAATATCCCTCGTATACTCATCATTATAATATATCAGAATGTCATAGATGACCTTTGATGCTATACATATGGGAGTTTCCGAAAATAGGGGACCCTGATATAGCACCCTAAAAAGTAGGATCCTTATTATAGGGACCCCAAATAAGGTACCCCTAATTTTCGGAAACTCCCATATACAGTATTGCCCTAATCCCACAAACCCAGAAGCCCTTGACCCCACACCTTGGACACGCCCAGCCCTGAACCTTAAACACTAAATGGGAGTTTCCGAAAATTGGGGTACCTTATTTTGGTGTCCTTAAAATAAGGATCCTACTATTTAGGGTACTATACTAGGGTCCCCTATTTTCGGAAACTCCCAAATCGTAGCCGTAGTCCCTCAACCCTAAACTGAAGCATTTCAGTCGATTCCTTGGGCTAAGGTTTACTTTGTTCTTGTTAAGGACTTCAGTTCAAGTTACCATACACAAGGGAAGCAGATTAAATACCATAGATCCCTATTTTGGTAATTTAAATGAAGCTCTCTAACCCTTTTAGCCCGAAGCCCCAAACCCCTAAACCCTGAGCCTCCACACCCTAGGCCCTAAACCCTAAACCCTAAACCACCCCATCCTCGTGCTCCTTGAAGAAGTACCGAAGGGAATTCCGAGGGAAGCACCACCCAACTATGAGCCCTCAGTCTGGATTGTAGGAGTACCACCGGTTTCTGTACCCCTAGAGACCTAAAGGAGAATCGAGTTCCCGACTACAACAACAAACACGTCATGACAGTAAGGATGCCGATGAAGTGTTTAGCTCTGTGCGCCTCACCAAAGTCAAACTGAAAGATGTCGCTTGCGCGAGTTGCAACAGGAATGCTTCGATTGGGACTGGCCGGAAGCTTTGCAGAAGATTATGGGCGTGGGGGGTAGGGCCGTCCGAGAAAAGCCTAGAGATTTTCAGATTTGCACCTGCTACGGCTAAGGGTTTGGGGGCTAGTATGACATTGAGGGTTCGGGCAGCTGCGAGCATGCTTGACTCAACAGTTGCCTCGCATCTTGGCCAGGGGCCCTTTGGTAGTCTGCTACTTGGGCTCCTGGATTCTACAGCGCAGTGCGTATACGGTAGACCGGGGGAGACTACATAACTAAGTCCCTAAACCCTATAAACCCTAAACTACATAACCAAGTCAACCCTAAACCCTACGCGAAGTCCTTTCTTGGTGTTTCGAGGGTTTGTGCTTCATGTCAACACGGTTTAGGGGTTTAGGGTGTAAGGTGAGGTTTCTGCAAGCAAAATGCAGGCTGATCTCGATTCAAGATCTGAAATCTGGACCCCGAATTGGAGTTCCTGTTTTCGATTACGCTGCTTTTGGAAAACTTCCAGTGACCCAAGAAATAAGGGTTTACGGCTACGGTTTAGGGTTTAGGGTTTAGGATAGGAGCGTTGCTTTGAGCCCGGCAGTGTTGCTGTTCCTAAGGGTCCATGCACCCACATATATACTTTGGCCTTATAATTAAGGCACCTATATAGGGACTACTTTAACGCCAAAGTATCTAGCATCTGTGTACATGGACACTTAGGGTGTTCAAAGGGTCTCGGGTTCTGTTGCTACATGAGCTCTGTGTTAAGCCTGGGTTCTCATCACTTCAGTCTTAGCTAACGCTCATATTGCCAGTCCTTACTTTCTCCGACCCCCCATGCAGCTTTGCCTCTCGATTTTCGGGTTCAGGGCACTCAATAAGACCCGAAGTCCGAAACACTAAGCCCTAAAATACCCAATCCCTCAGCCCTACCTGTTTAAACCCAAAGCTCTAAGCGCTAAAGCCCACATCCCCAACCCAGAACTTCTAAACCCCAATGCCGGAGCTGAGGAAGAGGACGCGGAGGTTTGGACGGAGCGCATCAGCGGAAGTGTGCAGGACGGTGCTTTCGGACTTCGGATTCTGGGTTGCTCGGTTTTTGTGGTTTTGGGTATAGGGTGTTGGTGTTTCAGACAGGTCGAGGGCGTAGAGGAGGCACGCTGAAATACTTCGAATTCTCGTTGTATATAGATCAATGGTCACTCTATACTGAGTATGTAAGTGTAGATATGTATGTGTGTGTGAGTGTGTGAGTATGTTTGTGCATATTTAAGTAAATTGGTAAATCAGGAAGTATGTATGTACGTGCGTACGCAAGTGGTAAATGTGTAGGTTGCATGTCGTAAGTTTTGGCGTAAGTACCGTATGCACTGCATGTATTGTCTGTGACGTATGTATTGCATGCGTTCTATGTAACGCCTGCAATGTATGTAATGTATGCAATGCTGCTGTACGCGGTGTATACATTTCTGTCTCTGTCTTTCTGCCTGTCTGTCCGTCTGTCTGTCTGTCTGTGTGTCTGCGTGTCTATGTGTCTGTGTGTGTATAACATATATATATGTATGTATGTATGTATGTATGCAGCTGTATGTTTGCAACTGGATGTACGGGCATGCCTGTAGACAACAGTATATGTTTGTCTGTGTGCTTGCATTTACAAGACGCATGTGCGCCGGCGTCGTAGGGTTTAGGCTGAGATGAGGGTCTCACTGTCCAGTACGTTCCATTTATTTAGTTGCTCCTGGGCACAGTTCTGGAATCCTGAACCCCTGTCCAGATCCTATAGTAGTAGTGGTAGTATACTTATAGTAGTGGTAGTGGTAGTAGGTAGGAGTAGGAGTGCGTCATTGAGAAAAACCATGCTTATATTGAACCCGGGCCCTTGCAGGGAGATTCTGGATAAGTTTATGCGTACATGCTTCCCCCCAAAACCCGCAAACTGGACCCCTTAGCCCTGCTTCCGCGTACATAGGAGCCTGAGGAAGGGCCTAGAAATGCCCAACCCGTTAAATGCATGAAAGAATGGTACGATACCTTGGCAGGATGCTTTTCCTGATTCTTTCTAGGTTCTGAGAAATTTTTCAGGCGCACAGCTCCATATGTTAAGCTTCGTTGTGCCCTGAACCCCAAACTCATACCTTGCACTACAGTATCGAGAAGAAGGTTGGTTATGGTAGTTTAAGGTAGTGACAACAGCAAGTAATCCCTAAACCCTACTTACACCCTAAGTACTAAACCCATAATGATAATGATAAGTCGTGATTTCGTTCCCAATGGTATAGTATATACGTTTGGGCCCCAAATACCCTAAACCCTAAACCCCACATACACACACCCCAAAAGGAGCTGCTCAGCGGAGACGGAAAGGAGTCGCAGCTTGCAGCGCAATGCCTGGCCGAATGGGCAGAGACCAGGTGCAGGATAGTACGCAAACAGGGTTCCTTTAAGAGCTCCATTATGGGTTCTATAGGGGTTTAGGGTATAAGGGACCATGTACACAAATGTATATACTTTGGGCCCAATGTACCTATATATGGAGTACTAAAGCATATACTAATTGGGTACATGGACCCTTAGGGTTACCCTAAACCGAAAATGGACTTTAATTCAGAGAACCCTAAACCCTAAACCATATGGGCTAGGATTCTCTGGCTTAGGGTCCCTCTTAGGGTGCCGTACTATTCTTGGGACCGAAAGAGGCGACCCTAATTTTGATAACTACCCAGGTGCAGGATATGCTTGAGCCTGCAGGCTTCGTAGCTCTACAACCATACCATGACATGATAAAATCCAAGGGAACTGTCGTGCTCGCACTATGCCTATGTACAGATGGTGTGGAAGGAGTACTACTCCTGATTACACGGGGCTCCCCTCTTTGTCACCATTGTCACGATTATGTCTTAACGAAGGTTCTCCATCACATAAATCCGCAACAATCGATAGGTTTACATGCAATCCCTCAGCCGTATTGCAGATTTTCTGAGCGGCGCCTGCATTTCCAAGCTGTCCGGGTTTAAATCTCCGGACTTATGGTTTAGGATTCAGGCACGATCTATATGGGTGGTTGTCAAAATTATGATCCCTTTTTGGGTCCCTGATACAGTACGGCACCTATTGTTTAGGGAACCCAAAAAGGGACCCTTATTTTGACAACCACCCATATAGGGCTGAGTGCGGTTTTGCTCCCTCAACCCTGGACCCTATACATGTATCCTAAATCTTAGGCCCGAAGGTGAGACTTATCGAACCGCGGAGGTGCGACGCGAGGCCCGCTTTGGCCACAGTCCTATCCGCAAATTTGGAGTTTTCCGTGTTCTTGTGCCCTGGCAGCTTCTTCGTTCCCTCAACCCTAGACCCTACCTGAGCCACCCAAAACCTGCATTGAACTTCTGAAAAGCCTATGTAAGAAAAGCACCATAAGGAACCCTGAACGGGTAGGTTTTGGGGGGTTTGGTAAACTCTAAGCCTAATGTGCAAGGCAACAAAGGGCTTAGTGCTCATTGCGCTTCGAACCCTCGATTCAAAACCCTAAACCTTAAACCCTGAAACCTAAACCCTAAAGCCCTTAAAGCACAACTCTAGGCCCGGACCTCCCGAACCACCGTTTCTTGCTAGCGGAAATAGCCCACATTGTCGGGGTTTAGGTTTGTTTTGCGAAGGCAGTGGCGGTAAGGGTTTAGGGTTCAGGGCTTGGGGTCGGCCTTGTCGGTAGTAGGGTGTTCAGCTTCATAGATTCAAGCGACCTCCCTATTATTGTGACTTTGTTTGAACCCCTTACCAACAACCCAGAACATGAACAGAACAGAACATGCTGGCTGGAAGGCCTCGACGAAACCAAACCGAAATTTCGAAAACCCGAAGAACCAGGCCAAAATTAGAAACAATGCCGAAATCCTGCCGTACAATCAAACTCCTCCAAGCAACATGCCGGCAGTTCATGACCATGTGAGGGACCCAGGGACACAGGGCGCAATCAGTTTGTCAGCCTGGCTTGAACGGTTTGGGATTAGAGTTTGGGGGTATAACTGTGGCCTCGAGCACCCATCGTTTCAAAGAGCTACTACGGACAACCGAGGGGTCATAACCTTCCATTGTGTAGGGTTGAAACAGTCGAGCTATGATTGAGGGTTTCCGTTTGAGGCTGTAGTTGGCTCTGCAAGGTTCTTGATTTATGTATGAGGTCTTAGTGGGTGTCTTTCAGACCAGCTTTATACCCCGGACCAGAAGGTGCTTTTTGTCTCAACCTTTGGGTGTAGGGTTTAGGGGTCTAGGGTTTAGGGAACCTTTGCTAGGTTGGCAAAAACGTCTCTCTTCTGCTGAGGCAAGCAACTTGCCAAGAAGCTTGCACATCCCCGGCAGCTCTCGCAGTGGCATACCCCTTGGCCATGTGCTGCTTCGGCTGAGTTTAACATAGGGGTTGGAATATTTACCGAATAGTTTTCCCCTATAGCCCTAATCAATTGTGGTATAAAATCCCCCCAAAACCCTATTCAAATTTCCCAGGTCCCTATATGATGCTCTCCCATAAGCTCTCGTATAGCCTTCCAACTCTCACTTGAAGGCTTATCCTGAGAAGACTCGTCGCCATCGTCCACCCCGGATGTAGTTTCAGTTCTTGCAACCGGTAATGGATCTTTCCGATACGTTTGCGACATTTTTGCGAGTGTGCCTGTTACAAATATGCTCGTCTCTGTACTTACCCAGCGAACACTACATTACTAGAGCGGTTTAGATCAGAAGCCACCATTCCCGGCATGACCATACTACAAGGACAAGAACCCAAAATCATTTTATCTATGAAGGCGCCGATATCAGAGTGTTGTTTCTGCACGGCTAAGAGTGCCGTACGTCATCTACAGCTAACAAGTCGAGTCTATTCCCCGTGGCCACACAATGAGCCCCTGAACCCACTTTCGCCTTGATCGTGTTGGACTCCTCGAGTCAACTCCTGTAACCCTGAATCTAAATGGGAGTCTCCGAAAATTAGGGGTACCTTATTTGGGGGTCCCTATAATAAGGATCCTACTATTTAGGGTACTATATAAGGGTCCCCTATTTTCGGAAACTCCCAAATCCTTCATGCTAAATACATTGCACACTACACTGCTGCACGCCGACGCAGTCCTAAACCGATGTTCCCTTGACCGCTTGACCCCAACACCTAAACCCTAACCCCCAAAATCTATAGAACCCTTGCTGTAGGAGCCCTGATTGAACCCCAAACCCCAACCACTACGAACCCCAAACCCCAACCACTACGGCTAAGCGTAACACCCAAGCCCATCAAGCTCTAAGCTCAACACCCGAGCACCTAAAGACCTAATCCTTAAATCCCAAAGCCCCAAAACCCCAAACCGCTAAACCCTGCTCATAAATCCTACACCCCTAAAACCCTGCTACAGCCCTAAATCTCTAATCCCTAAACCCTAAATCCGAAACCCCTATCAACGGTCGCAGGCTTAAAGTTTGCTTCGGCCACCCCTGGCGCCTTTCAGGCATGATCGGGTCCAGGGCGCTGGGTCCTGTAACAGTCGGCTTAGGGTTCAGGGGTTTCGGGTCTTTAGGGTTTAGGATTTAAGGCTTTCGGGGGTTTAGAGTTTAGGGTTCAAGGTAGATTTAATTGGGGTTCAGGAGTTCAGAGCTTTAGGGCTTAGAGGTTTGGAGTTTTAGGGTTTAGGGGTTGGGGCTTTATGAGTCTAGGGTTTAGGGATTTCAAATTCAGGAGGAATTAGCTAAGGGACAAAGACTTGGGATTGGCGTAGGGTTGTTAAAGCTTCTTCCAGGGCGAGGCGATTTAAAACTAAAACTGAGTTTACAAGTAAAACTACTACTACTGCTGCTGCTGCTGCTGCTGCTACGACGACGACGACGACTACTACTACTACATATTAAGGCTATCACTACCACTACTGTTACAGATGCTCTTGGAGGCCAGCCTGGTGCGAATGATGCAGACAGCGCTGGAGACGTTCGAGCTGCCGGTCCTCCTTGCCCACACATTCTCGGAGATCGGGGGGAGGGGGGGGGGGACAAACACGATTCCTTTCGGGGCTCTAGATGAGCTTCTATCAGCGGTCAACGCGGGGTTTCTAGGGTGCTTGGGTTTAGGGCTTAGGCTTTCAGTGTTTCTAGGGTGTTGGGATGGCCAGGGTTGGGTTGCTGAAAACCTTAGACTAGAACGCCGCATAAACCCTATAACTAAGCATCCACAATTTTCGAGAAGCCTTGCTACGTACAAAATCTCCAGAAGAAACCTATCACCACGATAGCTTGAACCGTATCTTCTCTAGGGAATATGCACACACGCATACGTATATACATATACATACATATACATACATATATATATATATATATACATATACATACATATACATATATATATATATATGTATTCATATATATATATATAGTGTATATGTATATACAATATCGATAGAAAGATCGATCGATAGATAGAGAGAGAGTGAGAGAGAGCGCGCGACAGCGAGAGAGAGAGAGAGACAAAAACGCAACTAGTAGACATAAAGTGCGATGGATAGACCGATAAGTCGATAGATAGACAGTTAGATAGATACGAGATATGCATATGCATAAGCTCCACAATCACAAGCGTTGAATCATATGTCTCCGCCGATCTTAAACAGTGACACAACCAGGGTAGCTAATCATGACATGCATTTTGTACTCGCAGGTTCCCGTGCGAGGGCTCACGGACTTGTGTGGTAAGGCTTTCTTTCCCAACTACAATACGTTACATACTCTACAAAGCTTTCGGTCTGTTTAGAGCCTGAGGGTTTTGGACCCCAAATGCTAAACTTTAGAGCCTGCCAATCAAGCGAAACTCCGTATGGAGAAAGAATGCCGTGATAACGTGGAAACCCTTGTAATATCCGTGTAAAACGCTGTAAAATTCATTGAAAGCCCACCCATCCTGATCCTTATCGCCCCCGAAAGATCCGGCAAGTAGTTTCCCCGAATTTGGGAACGTGTGCGAAGAAAGGCTGCTTTACAAGACACCCCTGCATAAAGGGTTTGTTGAGATCCTCCAGATGGAATTAAACCTAAGACCCTCTAAATCCTACGGCCCTAAACCCCCAAGCCCCAAACTGGATTAAGGTTTAGGGTTTGGGTTTAGGGCTTAGGGTTGACCCTAAATCCTAAGCCCCTAGGCCCCAAACTGATTGAATTCTTCGGGGAAGGACTCGCTCGTTTCGATTGGCGTGATGCGTGAAGCGAGCCGATGCACCGATGCCTCCACCACGGACACCGAAGGCGCGAAAGTGTTTGATTTAGGATTAGGGCTTGGGGTTCAGGGTTTAGGATTTTGTGGGCTTGGGGTTTTAAGTTTTGGAAGGTGTATAGTGGAGGTTGGCAAGTAGTTCTAATGGTTAAGGGGGTTTAGACTATTTCGGATCATCTTCTGGTAGCCTGGACTCTAAACCTACTAAATCGCATGGTGCAAACAGCCCCCAGTCGCCTGTCCTTATAGCTCCGTAGCCGCAACAGCAGCAAAACGATTACCAAAACTAAAACTGGTACGATGCTTGTGGCTTTAAGGATATATGCCGGTCTTGGGCTGAGGGTTTAGGGCTTTGGGGTTTGGGCTTTAGTTCAGCGTGCAGGGGTTTAGGGGTTCAGGATTTAAGAGTTTAGGGGTTTAGTTTAGGGTTTAGGGAGTTTGGGGCTTCACAGGTTTAGGGCTTTAGGGTTTAGGGGTTTAGGGATTTAGGGTTCAGGGGTTTAAGGTTTCAGGGTCCTATAAGTCTATGCTTTATCTGTGCCAGGACCGCCCTGCTGCCTTTGTGCGGAGTTACAGACCCGATACAAAAACCGGTGTTCAGCTTATCAGTATAGAACGAAATTCCTGATCAAACCTATATGGGTGGTTGTCAAAATATGGTCCCTTTTTGGGTCCTTATCATAATACGGCACCTAATATTTATAGGGTACCCAAAAAGGGACTTTAATTTTGACAACTATCCATATGTTGACACCCCAAAAACGTTCAAAAGCCCTTTGGCAGAAAGCACCTTCCCAGTTCCTTATCCCTACACCCTAAGGCCCCAAACCCCTAAACCCCTAAACCCCTAAACCCCTAAACCCTAAACCCTAAACCCTAACCCTAAACCTAAACCCTAGACTAACTCCCTACTAAGAGTCTTCTGGCTCCTCTAGCCTTGCCCTCAAGGTCTTCCAGACGAGCTGTCCGGTTGAGGACGCCGTCAGAAGGGCTTCGGTTTCAACTGACAGGCCCGGGTGAGCAGAGATTTGGGGTTTTCCGTTTAGGGTTTAGGGTTAGGGGTACCTTTAAGGGCTCCTTAAAGGGATCAATAAGGGTTCTATAAAGGGTTTAGGGTTTAGAGCTTCCGAAAATTAGGGGCTACCTTATTTTAGGGTAGTCCTGATAATAAGGATCCTACTATTTAGGGTACTATATTAGGGTCCCCCTATTTTCGGAAACTCCCATTTCAGGTTCTGTAGTAAGGGTTTAGGGTTTAGGTGAGGGTTTAGGGTACTGGTTTGGATGGTGTGGGGTTTCTAGAAGGCCCTTGCTTGTAAGGCTGCATCATGGTTCACATATTGTTACAGGTTTTCTGGGCTTTTTAAAGAGTTGGATATAAAGGGCTTGATACGGGTGCCTCGAGTGTTAGTATCTCTTTGTAGGCGTCTAGTCCCTCTAAACCCTGAACTTGCAACCCTGAATACTTATGGTACAGCCTCCAAGCCATGCTACCAGGTTAGTTAACAGGTTAGCTGGAACGGCTTCTATTCAAGCTCACTGGATCCAACCCTAAAGCCTAAAGAACCCTAAACCCTAAGCCCTCGTATACCCTAAACCTCAAGCCCTGAACCCTAAACGCCTAAGAATACTCATGATATACACGGTAACTACAGGGAATCCTGAACCTGTGGGTGTTTAGGGTTTAGGGTTTAGGGTATAGCCGAAACCCAACAATGTAGGGGCCTGCACCATTACCTTATGGCCATGTACCCAGATACTATATACTTTGGCCCTAAACTGCCTAAATAGGGACTGCTCTAAGGCCAAAGTATACAGTATTTGGGTACATGGACAGTTCGGGTTAGCCATTTGAGTTCCTGAGTTGTCGCTTCAATACAGAATGATATTCCACACCATCCACCTCCACAGTTGCTGGTGCTGATGGTTCCAAGATTCGAAATATAGATCCCTTATTGTGGCCCTTGCAGAACCATTTTATAGTTAAGCCTGATACTTACCCATAAAAGACCCCTGTTCTTTCTAACACCCCCTACACTGCACACATCGCGTCTCACATCGGGAGCCTCCCCCCACGGCTGCGCAGCCCAATGTAGAGGTTTTGGGGTTCAGGTTCTGCAGTCTGCAGGGTTCAGGGTTGAGGGTCTGGGGTTTGGGGCTGCTTGCGTGGATCTCGAGTAGACCAAAGAAAGGACAGCTGGAAGAGACTAGGATTTATATAAAGGCGGGGTGTATAATGATGACAAACTTGGAGCATTCCGTATAGAAGTACAAGATCATGCGCTCCTCCCCAAACCCGGTTCTGATTATTAAGGCCTCTATGTGTTGCTCGCAGCGCAGATGACTTTGAAGCTTGTTTGTCTCGGGTGTCCGGGTGGTTCTACAATAATTACCCTAAGCCCCAATGTGCAAACCCTACTTTTGAAACCTAGGATTTGCTAGCCGCTAGCCTGTTTTGGCAACTCGGTACGGCCTAATTAGGTCCTAAACACCTAAACCAAACCCTAAACATAACGCGGAACAAGTCCCCTCGCACACGTGCGCACAACCGCAACATCAACCTCGACGAACGACAACGACACTACCAACAATCACCACCAACAACAACAGCAGCAGGCGACAGCAGCAACAACCGCCACCGCCACCGCCACCGTCACCNCACCACCACCACCGCCACCACCGCCACCACCACCACCACCACCACCACCACCACCAAGAACAACACCATCAACTTTTCATTGACACGCAGCGGGAAAGTGAACAACAACGACAACAACAACAGCAGCAACAACAACAGCAGCAACAACAACAGCAGCACCAGCAGCAGCAGCAACATCAACACCAACAGCAGCAACAGCAGCAACAACGGCATCACCAGAGGACCACGGACACGACAAGACACCAAATACCACACTGGTTTTAAAACGAGACATGAAAGATATGACGACGACGATGAGACAACGACCAAGACCAAGACCAAACGACCAGAACAACTCAGACAAAACAGCGACAGGTACAAAGACACCAACAACTAGAGCAACAACACTATACCTGAACCCGAGCGCTCGGCCCGAACACCAGTGGTTCTCAATTTCAACAGGTAGCCTCGACTTCTCGAAGATAATTATACGTGTGTTGTCGGGGTTTAGGGTTTTCGCTTTCGGGTTGATGGCTTAGGGCCGGCGTTTGCAGTTTAAGGTTACGGTTCACGGGTGTTTCGGGCTTGCAGGCTAATTTACAGCTTGCGATTCAATGATGTAGAGGGTTCGAAGATTCATGTCGATGATCAGGCTCCGTCACTCTGCACCCCTAAACCCTAAACACTGGCAAGCCAGGTCAGTGTGTCAAGTGCTGCACTTCTTTGGCGGCACCAGCTTTATCTACTTGCACAGAAGAATGCGGTCCAGGAGCGTATGAGTCAGGATTTAGGGTTTAGGGCATGTTTAAGACGGAGAGATGGTTCGGGCCGTTGTGCGGCCTTGGTGGCCAGGCGTTGGCATCACGTGCTTGTTGGAAACAGTCTTGCACATACCATCTTGTCATAGGTACGCTGAGCCCTTAGCTTAACCCTAAACCCTAAACCCAAGCCCTGAATCAGAAGGCCGAAACCTTAAACCCTAAGCCCTAAGTCTTGTTTGGTCGGCATGTAGTGGTGTTGCTGCCAGAGGCAATGGTTGACGGGAGTATGTCCTTGTGCTTGTATTGCTAGTGTTGCTGGTTAAGGGGCTACTGACAATGTCGCTTTCGTATGTTTATGACGTTATCGTTGCTTTGGATTGTGGTTGCAGTTGCGGTTGCGGTTGTGGTGGTTATGTGCTGCTGTTGGTTGTTGTTTGCTTTTGCTGGTTGTTGTTACTTGTGGTGGTGATTGTGGTGTGGGTGGGTGGGGGTGGCAGTGGCGGTGCTCTGGCGGAGTTGTTTCTGAGGAGATTGTGGCGGTTGCTACTGTTGCTTCCTCTAATGTCCTCAGAGTGTCACCCTAAGGGTCCATGTACCCAAATAGAATATACGTTGGCCTTAAAGTAATCCCTACATAGGTACTTTGGGGCCAAGTTATATAATTACTATTTGGGTACATGAACCCTTGGGGGGATTGGCACTAGCAAGGGTAGCTTCAGTCTAGCTGGAGTCTTTGTAGCACGGTTTAAGGAGTTTAAGGGTTGGGGGGTTTAGGGTTTAGGGTAGGTTCTCCGGGGGCAGTTGTAGATTGTAGATGCCGCAGAAGTAGATCTGGATCATGGTTTGGGCTGCGAGTGGACTACATGCAACCTCATATCCGAAATCTTAACCTCAAGCGCTAAAGCATAACTCCTAAACCCAACCAACCCCTCAAAAGCCCAAACCCACCAAAGCCTCACACCCTCACGGGCCTTTGACCTCCCGGCGTTCTACCTATCCTTCACCCGGCCCTAAGCCATTTGCTTCGGGGTAGCGACGGGGGTTTGGGTGGCTTCGGTGGAGTAAGGGAGATTGATGGGTAGTAGTCTTCCATTGTAGTCCCTGCACCCCCCCCCCCCCCCCNCCCCCTCGAGACCCCTGGAATGGACATGGTTTTCGCCGGATTCCTGACTCTGCTGCCGTGGCCTTGCATTATTTTTAAGATTCGGGCGCTGCATGCCTGATGTGGCCGAGCATTACGTTCGTGATCAAGGGCTTGGGGTTTGGGACTTATCTAGGCGTTGCCAAACGGTTTAGGTTTTAGGGTTTAGGTGAGCTTGGTGACACTTTTGAATTTCCCTTATGGTCCTGTAGAGGTACCTTTTCATAAATACTATGTGCCGATTCGGGATAGTTTTTAGTTTCCCTTACTTAAAGGATCATGCGACTTAGTAACTAGGGTTATAATTAGGGTAACTATACTTACAACTACTTATAACCCCAATTAAGGTACTTATAACCTTACTTACTAAGTCCCATGATCCTCCNAAAGGATCATGCGACTTAGTAACTAGGGTTATAATTAGGGTAACTATACTTACAACTACTTATAACCCCAATTAAGGTACTTATAACCTTACTTACTAAGTCCCATGATCCTCCAAGTATTGTTTGATATAGAGCCTTCATTATACAAAATTCTGGGGACTGTTGAAATCGACACCTACAAACTATGGGAGCCCTGCAAGCACAACCCAGTTTAGGGGAACCTTAAACCTTAAACCCTATAGGGTTTTGGGGCTCAGCGTATCGGACGTTTAGTTCGGGATTTGGGGTGAGATGGTTTAGGGTACGGGTTAGGGTTTCAGGGATTTAGGGCTTAGGATTTAGGGCTATATAGGGTATTTGTAAAACGTAATTCGCGTGTGACAGCCCGACGTTCCGCTGGCCAATCTCCTTCGGAGACGACTGCAAGGTCAAAGCGCAGCTGGTCGACACTTGCAGCACGCCTGATCCACATATGCGTTCTTTTGGAAGAAGCTGTGGCATTTGTTGCCGGATGTAGCACCGTCTTGGAAACTCTAGATAAAGAGCCCTAATCCCTAATCCTCTAAACCCCAAAGCCCCAACCCCCAAACCGCTTAACACCTCGAGAGAGCTGGACCACCGTCCTGGGAGCGAAACGGCCATTGCGCTCTAAAACAAAAAGCAGCTTAATTTCCCTGACCCCTATAGACCCGAAACACAAAACCCCTAAACCCGAAACCTCAAATCCTAAACCCGAAACACAAAACCCCTAAACCTTGTACAACCCACATTCAAACCAAAGCCACCACACCAGTTGGCCCTAGACCCGAGACTTCGAGCCCTTAAATGGTTTAGGGGTTTCGGATCCCTAAACCCTAAACCCCGAACCCTGGGCCCTGAGCCTACACCTTAGGGCTTTAGGGGTTTAGGGTCGCCTTTCGCCTCCGCTCTTTCATCTCAAACAGTATGTATTCGCGTGCCCTTCTATTTCAGAGGCACATATCCAACTTCGGTGGCTCAACGCACGTTGGTGTTGCATTTATAGACGACATAGCAATTAGTAAGGTGAGGTAAAAGTTATCGCTCCACATTGCTAGTAATGATCTTTCTACTTTGTCAATGTCATTCTTGCTGCTACTGTTTATAAAACCTTGTCATTTCCATGATGACTACCATCATTATTGTTGCTGTGTTGGCCACTGTGTTGGATGTCAGTAGTCTTATTGGTGCTCATGGCTATTGTGGCTTTATGATGACAACTGTTATGAGTTGCTGTCTTAGCTTTAAGTCTAGTAGCACAACGGCCTGAACATGTGTAAGTTTACTTCTCTCGAACCCAAGCCCATCGTCACATAGCATTGAGACCATGAGTTCTCAGAGGACCGCGTTGCCGCGGTTCAAACAGTGTTTGGGATTCAGGGCGTAGGGTTATGATGTAAACTTCTGATGCGAAGCTCCGATCGCTAAGGTGACTAACTCGATAGCTTCCAACCCCACAGGCAGGTTTAAAGGTTCCAAAAGCCGAGCAACCCTTATCAGTAGAGTACCCTAACCCCCAAACAACATCGCCGCCCTTCAAAGCTAAACTTCCAGCTATGTAGGAGGCTGAGGAAACCGTGATATTGCTCCTGATGGATCAGGGCCTCAGGAATAGATCTCTTAAGCAGGCCCTATACCTTCCACCCTCACCCCCGGTCCTTGCTTAAGATTCTGTTGCGGCCAAACCCTAATTCGGTTTGGGGTTTAGAGTTTCGGATTTAGGTTATAGCTGTGGCCCAAAAAGCCTACCTCTTGAAGGAATAACTTTTAAACCATAACAAGGAAGACTAAAAAGGTAGGTCTTGTCGGCCACAGGTAGGCTTCGGCCCTAAACCAAAAGCCTAAACCCCAATTAAAACCCCAAGCCTTTAGGTTCTCCACCTGTACCTTGGTACCTTTCTCCCTTTGGGCCTCCCTACTAAAGCCGAACAAGCGGCAAAGAGTACCACAACACCATTATGAATGGATTTCTGGGAAACCCATCTAGTAGTACCATTCCTTAGGGCTCCCCCCGTTTAGAATTTGAAACCCTCAAAATCCTGTTGGATTTCATTCAGGCCACCATGCTACTTGGGGTTTCGCAGTATGCACGCACCTTCCACTACCATAACTTACCATAACCGACTTTTCGTAACTAGGGGCCACTATTCGGCAGTTGTAAGCCCAACCCCCCAGACCCCAAACCGAACACCCTGAACCGCTATTAACCCTAAACTGCGAACCCCTCAACCCTAAGCCCTAATCGCACGGCATCCGGCGGGCATGTGTGAATGCTGCAGGTGAAACCAGCTGCCAGCCCTAGGAGCACAGTTGCCTATAAAGGAGCCCATAAACATGACAAAGGAACCCTTGTAAGGCTCTTAAGGGAGCTCTTAAGGAAGATACAGTAAGGCCTTTAACGGTACCTATATGGGGTTTTGGCTTTGAGGTTTCGGGTTTGGGGTTCGGGTTTGGGGTCCAGGGTTTCGCGTTTTGAGTTTTGGATTTAGGGCATTAGGTAACTCGCTTTCGGGCTTTGGGTTTGGATTTGGGTTTAGGGTTTTGGGTTTCAAGTTTCAGCTGTGAGGTCTAGGGTTTCGGGTTTGAGGTTGTGGGCATTGAATTTAGGACTTTTGGTTTAGGGTCTCGGGTCCAGGATGTTGGGTTTAGGGCATTGGCTTTGGGGTTCAGGGTTCGGCGTATTGGGTTAGTTGTCGCTTTAAGGTTTTGGGTTCAAACTTTGGGTTTTGGGTTTTGGGTTTGAGGTGTTGTTGTTTTTTTGCATTTGGGGTTTGCGATCTGGGTCTATTGTTTACAGTCCTGGAATTGGGGTTTTAGTTTTATGTTTAGTACTTTTTGCCTATATGGTGGGCAACTTTCCTTCAAAACCTATATCTTGTAGTACCCACAACCGGGCAGCTTTTCCTCAAAACTTATAAAGAATTTGTAGTACCCACAACCGAGGAATGTACTGCATACTTAGGTAACTAAGCTGCTGGGGAGCAAGAAGAGTTCACTTTTCCCCTTGGGTTGTTGTCGAGGAGTACTTGGAGGATCATGGGACTTAGTAAGTAAGGTTATAAGTACCTCAATTGGGGTTATAAGTATAGTTACCCTAATTATAACCCTAGTTACTAAGTCCCATGATCCTTTAAGTAACCCTAAGGCCCCTCTTATAGATCCCTCTTAAGGAGCCCTTTAAGGAACCCTAGTTACTAAGTCCAATGATCCTTTAAGTAGGGTACGATCTTGACAACTGCCCAAGTCGGGTTCTACAAGCCGGGCGGGCTCCCTCCGCACGCGACTCGAACTGCTTCGGAGCCGTGTTTATAGGCTTCTGATGCCATGGACGTAGAATCGTATAAGTATAGGGGCCTTAATAATTACCTCTACCGTTTTTTTGGGGGGGTTCCTTTTCATGGTTATAATCATAGTATAATAGTATAATATACTTGAACCCTCCAAACCCTATTCGAATTATTACAGCCCCTATATTGCCCTAAACCCTCCAAGAGTTTCCGGGAGACTCCTCGTCCACACAGAAAATTTCTATATTAGCGGCGAAAATTCACACCAAGGGTCCAAAGTACCAATATAGTAGAATGTAGGGTTTCTATATCAGGAGTTACTATTGTGATTTGGGGAAGTCTTCCCCATAACAGTACATAGGACCGTTTGGGGCAATCAATAACAACTTAGGCCATCCCTGGAGTGTCAGGATTAGTCTGGCTTGGCATGTTGGGAGCTTGGCTACTTGCGACCCCGACACCCAACCCACTTCAGGTGGCATGCAAAGAATGTGGGTTCGAAAGATGGCATGTTGAAGAGTTCCCTCGAAGCCGCGCTGCATATAGAAAGTTAGAGGGTTATGGGTTGTGCAAAGTTTCTTTACTGTACGGTTTAAGGAACAGGAACCAACTATATATCAAACTGGACCTCTTGGAATGCATGTTGTTCCTCCAGCCAGTAGAGCTGCGCACAGGCACGGTTGAGAGTGTATCTAAATTCAGCGTAGAGGGTAGTTGGGTGAAGGTTTAGGGTTTATGACTACCTGTGCTGTGCAAAGACATCCATGGCAGCAGC
The DNA here is from genome assembly GCA_003297005.1 of Symbiodinium sp. clade A Y106. Lineage (NCBI taxonomy): Eukaryota > Dinophyceae > Suessiales > Symbiodiniaceae > Symbiodinium > Symbiodinium sp. clade A. The sequence goes on along the minus strand of BGNK01000771.1, from coordinate 11,412 downwards.
AGTCAAGTTTTACGTTCACACCGGCCACGACGCTGTTTAATTATATCATCTGACCAGGCTAAACTTGGTAAGCCGAACTAACAAGCTTTCATTTTTCATGGATAGTATACGCCCCATGAGAACTAGAAGCACAACCTTTTGTTGGCCAAGGAAGTCGGCAACTAAGTATAGCACCGCTCTTTCACAAGTTGTCTCGTCATTTCCCCACAGAGACAACATGCAGATTCTTCACAGCAGGGTTCCTTTGACTCCTGGCTACATGTACAGCTTGAACCAATACTGTGAAATCGTGGCGGCAGCAGTAGTGGTAGTGGTCGTGCTGGTCGAAGTTGGGGTTAGTAGTAGTAGTAGTAGTAGTAGTCCGTAGTCGTGGTCATCGTAATTGCTGTAGTAGTCGTAGCAGTACCGCAGTAGTGGTCCTAGTAGTCGTAGTAGTCGTAGTCGTAGTAGTAAATAGTTGTTGTATTTGTAGCAGCAGTAGCAGTAGTAGTCGTAGCGGTGGCAGTAGTGGTAGTAGTAACAGTAGTAGTAGCAGTAGTCGTCATTGTCATCGTCGTCGTAGTAGTAGTGGTAGTAGTAGCAGTAGTAGTAGTAGTAGTAGTAGTAGTAGTACTGCGGCAGGACGAAAGTTCGTTGTACTCTCCGGAACTGCTCTTGAACACTGCCAAAACCCCCTTGCACCCTCAGACTCCCAAAATCCCCCGTCCGGAACATGTCAAGTACTACACAAGTACTCCGGCGGATTATTGTTTCGGGACACCGCGTCCTCGCATGATCTCATAGGCAAGTGCAGCCAAGCTTGAATCGGCGATGCCGTAGTATTAGTAGTACTGGTACTCGTACGCGTAGTATACTACTTCTAGTACAGTACTAGTAGTACGTAGTAGCAGTACTCATAGCATTACCAGTACTAGTTCGTCGCGTTGTCGTCGTACTAGTGACTGATGATTGTTGTACTTGTGTTTGTTGTAGTGGTAGCAGCAGCATTAGTAGTCATAGCAGTAGCAAAACGATTAACAGCAGCATGTACATCTTCCACTATGCTCACTCAATAAGCAAATGCTCCGCATGCCATTTCAGACCCCTAAACCCTAAACCCTTTTTGTCAAGGGACCGTGCATTTCAGTCTGTCATGCCCCAGCCCCTATGTTGGCAGGGGCTGGCGCACTAATCTCTGCAGATGTTGTCATATTGCGTTTATGTCACTTTTTGAAAGGCGATGACTAGGTTCGCTGTGAAAGAAGCACGAAGTGTTTGTGTACGACGGGCTCTAGGGCTGTAGATAACAATCGCGTGCGCCCTGAAGCGACCTAGATGTGTTCTTACAATAACTCAATAATAGGAGTTTGGGGTTTTGGGGGCTTAGGGTTCTTCACAATGTTGCCTTAAACCCCAACCTTGAAGCCAAAACCCTGACCGAACCCCTGAACCGAACCGCAGGGTTTAGCACTTGATGGTACTGCCTTGTGCTTGCACCTTCATAGTGACAAGCACTGCAGAGATTGTCGGCCGATGCCGATTCTGTGAGCTTCGGTCTACCTACCCATTTCCCTGAGGCTCAAAATAACCGACAGTTTACCTTGTATAGTATGGTGTTTGCACCCATGCGCTCAACATCCTCATCAGGTGCCATTGTAGCATTCATCAGCGCTCTTTAATGCGATTGCGCCGTAAACTCCCCCAAAACCCCATTCGTTGTCAAGGCCCAGGTGCTAAGCCCTTATTGAACCTTTGCGGGAATCCTTATAGTAACCCGTATAGAACCGTTGAAGCGGAACCCTTTAATCGGAACCCTTACCTGTTCAGAGCCTAAGGGTTTTATTTTTGAAGCGATGCCTGTGGCATCTGTGACGTCTCATGCACTCCACGGGACCGTTGCTTGTCAGCCGAAGGGTTTCGGGTTAGAAAGTGTAGGGTCTAAGGTTCAGGGTCTGGGTTTGGGCTTCCGGCAACCTATACTCATAGACTGGGCCTTGGAGTACCATACTTTAATATTTTTTTTCTTAATGGAAGCCTTATGAAATAAAAGTTTATACTTTTTGCTCCCTGGCTACTTAAAAGCCCAGTAGAGTACCCTCATACTGGCCACCATGCCCCCTTTCTACCTTCATTGTTTCGTCGAGAAAGTCTAGGGCTGAAGGTTTAGGGCTCGTAGTCAGTCTTTAATTCTGATGTTTGTGAGTTTTAGGGTTTAGGGTTTAGGATTTAAGGTTTAGGGTTTAGGGCTGGTGTCTGCAATCCGACAGTACAGTTTAGGGTGTGGCATCTTAGGTGTATTGACCACACACGCATCGTGCCGTAAGGTCCGGAGAACACACATAGGCTAGTCCCTATATTAAACAAGTACAATAGCAACATCGTAGTATCTCCATGTAACAATGTAACCGCTCACATGTATAAGTTAGTGTGTGTATATATATATATATGTATATATAATATGCACGAAGGCATATATTGCCGCTGATAATAAGATCTTCCTATAGTCCCTATATACTCAGAGTACCCTCTAAAATCATGCGCCCCCGGGACCCTACTCTAATGATGAAGGCCCCTACATGTCAGCCTGGTTTCATAAGGACCCTTAGGGGGTAGGGGGGGAGGGGGGGTAGGGGCCCTTAAAACCTATAAGAGGGACTTAATAAGGCCTATTTAAGGAAGTATGGTCCCCTACCTCCCTCCCCCTGCCCCCCTAAGGGTCCCTATGATGGGTGGGTGGTTCGTCTCCAGGAATCCACTGTGTTGGTTGCTCAGGGTTTAGGGTTTGGGGTTCAGGTGTTCAAGGTTTCGATTTTTTTGGACCGGGGGTGGGGGTACTGGGTTAGGTTTAGAGTTTGGGGCTTAGCGTTTAGGGTTTAGNTTGGGGGGGGGGGCGGTAGGTTATAGAGGTCTTAGGGATATGGGTGGGAGTTTTCGAAAATTATGGGTACCTTACTTGGGGGTCCTTATAATAAGGATCCTACTATGTAGGCTACTATATTCGGGTCCCCTATTTTCGGAAACTCCCATATATGAACCACACCCTGAGCTTAATTCTTGTACTTGTGCCGCTTGAGTATTCTCGGAAAATTGACGAGGCAGGGTCTTTTAAGACAGCACCAAGAGTGTATTGTGTACTATAGGGGCCTAAATTGGCCTAAATATTTACCAATACTATTTTGGGGGGGGTCCTTATTATGATTATAGTATAATGGGCCCCAAAACCCTATTCTAATTATCAAGGCCCCCATATCATGCTCTGGCCGTTTTGTTAGCTGTGCACAAGCAAAGCTGCTCCCGTGGATGTAAAGCCCGACCTCGCGGAATAATGCGGCTAGCATGAAACGGGCAGGGGTCAGGTTGCTTGCATTGCCCCAAACCCTAAACCCTGTTTTGTTGGTAGGAATTCGAGAACTTGGGGGATGCATGGCTGTCTAAGGAGTTTTGGCAATATTTTTGTTGTTAATGAGTATCGTATTGCAGGTCCTGGTTCAAATGGATCGTACTATCGTTGGCCCCGTGTTGTTTTATTTGGTTTCGTATTCCAGAGAAGTATTTGTTCTAAGGCTGCTATGGGTTTAGGGTTTGCCCTAGGTGTCATAAGGACCCAATAACAAGGTGCATGGGCTTAGGATGGCAGTAGTGTAGGTTGTTATTTTACGGACTAAAGGGCCGTCAGGTACTTGAAGACCCTTCCGTTTCGGGTTCAGAGGCTAAGTCTTGGTGCATCTATTGCGCTAAAGATTGCTAGTGAGTGCCGGTCTCTTGACCCCTTGTTCTGCTTGTTCTGAGCCGTCCAGATATGGAGACCTGGGCGTGCATCCCGAGTGTGACGGCCAAGTTTGGGAATTAGGCTGCCGGGTTTAGGGTTCACCCTAAACCTTAAACCCCTAAGCCCTAAACCATAAGCCGTTGCGATCCGATGGTTTGACCATGGGCACTAAGGATTACTGGCCCAAGCCTCGATGCCAAAACCTCCCCAAACCAACCTACCTGGACCCCCCAAAGTATGTAGAATACTAGCCTTTTTGGGGTTTGGGCCATTATTTTACCTACTTTGTGGGGGGGGGGGTCTAGGTAAACCTCAAACCGTGACCCCTAAACTGAGGACCTTTTGACTGCACTCGGGCTGCACGCTCAGGTTGGGGTTCGATCTGTTCAGTCTCTACAGTTTCGGAAGGATGCATCTGGCAGTCATCTTAGATCGGTTTTAGGGTGTAGCGCTTAGAGCATCAGGGTTCCTATGGATGAACTTACCCTAAACCCTAAACACTCTAAACAGGAGGCCCTAAACCATCCTAAACCCCCAAACTCCAACATCGTCTGTTGATCAGCGAGGGCCTAAGGGAGGTCCTCACCCATACGGAAGGCCACTCTACGTGGCTCCCTTGAAGCGTTTCTTTAAGTTAGGGTTTAGAGTTACTTTAAAAGGGCTCTAGGGTTCAGGTTCAGGGTTTAGGGTTTAGAGTTACTTTAAAAGGGCTCTAGGGTTCAGGTTCAGGGTTTAGGGTTGATGCAGAGTGCTGGCACCATGGTTGTCTCACTAGTTCGGCGCACAGCTGTTTACGGTTTAAGGCTTCAGTATGCAGGGTTCAGGTTTCGCGATGGCATGTGTGGGCCACACCTGAGCCGGTCACTGTAGCAGGCGACGACAGAGAGAGTTTAGGTATTAAAGTTATCCTTTACGCAGAGCCCCTATCAAGACCTGTACAAATTGTCCAAAGTAGGCACTGTGTGCAAACTTTAGCTAGGTATCGATTTGGGATAACTTTTAATTTCCCTGTTTTTCCTCAATATAGAGCCTCAAGTATGATGCAAATAGTTTTGGGGACTGTGGAAATCGACACCTATTCACACACGCGCATGGAGTCTTAAGGCTTTTCTGACGCATCCTTTCGCGAGTGATCCAGACGGTAGATCCGATTCCCCCGTTGGAGCTGCAGCAACACGCCAAACGTAGAGAAGCAATGATTGCAAATCTTGCACTTTGCATAGAATTCCTGGGCTCTGTAACTCAACAGATATTGGATGGATGGATGGATGGATGGATGGATATTAGTGGATGTGTATATATATATATATACATGTATATATACACATACATACACATACCCACATGTGTATATTTCTATATATCTGTGCGTGTGCATAGGCATATATATATATATATAGATGTAGATACATAGGTACGTAGATACATACATACATACATACGTACATTCATAGATACATACATGCACACACATACGTACCTACCTACCTACCTACATACATACATATATACATACATACATACATACTTACATACATACTTACATACATACATACCAGTGTAACATGTATACATCATACATATTCGATGGCTGTTCCGTTCCCACAATTCCGTCATACCCCGGTTCTTGAGTCGATCTGGTGTCAGCAAATTTCCTGTGTTGTCCACGATTCGCCCTGCAATTTCAGCCCCCTGAAATCCTAAACCCTAACCCGCTTGTCTGTTGGCAATCGGATCTGCAAGCAGTCGGAAAGGACCCCTTTCCAAAAACGTAAACCGCTCCAAAACCCTCAACCCCTAAACCCCTAAACCCGAAACCCCTAAACCCGAAACCCCTAAACCCCTAAACCGCTTGAATGCGTTTGGCTGTGCGGGCTGGCCATGGTCTTCTCATAGGGACCCTTAGGTGGGTAGGGGACTATACTTCCTTAAATAGGCGGTTTAGGGGTTTAGGGTAAAGGGGTTTAGGGTTTAGGGGTTTGTTAGGTCCTTATTATGGGCATTAAGGCCCCCTACCCCCCTAAGGGTCCCTATGAACTTCATTCAACAGATTTTTTGAGGCAAGGATTCCCCCTGATCGTTTCGGGGTCCTTGCTTTCCGGTGCCTCGTCGTTGGAAGGATCCGGGTACCTGTGGGTTTGGGCTCCCAAAATACATCAAGATACCCAAAAGCCGTTTTGGCCCGAAGTGCATACCGAAGCCCTTGATCCTTAAACTTTGACGCGCAGGGGTTTGGGTTTAGGGTCTAGGGGACCAAGTCGACCACCTGGACCCTAAACCCTAAACCCCTAAAACTTAAACCGTCGTGAGGGTAAAGCAGGAGGGTTAGGAATCGAAACCTTCAGGCCCAAACCCTTATCTTCAACTATCGTAACACCGTTTTTATGGTTTCCACCACTATTAGCATGTTTAGGGACCCTACAGCAAGCAGATGTTGGAAGCAAAAAACCTTGAACCCTAAACCCTAAGCCCTAAACCCTAAACCCCAGGCCGGTCCTAAAGGGGGCTGGACAAAAACTGCAAGTTTGTGTGTTTTGACCCGCCTGAGAAACCTGTGTCACGAGTACCTGTTTTGTGTGTAACCTGCTGAACCCTAAAAGGCATCGGTTTGGGTGGTTTGGCCGCCTCAGACGGCGCGGGGTGGGAAAGAAAAAAGAATGAGCCCTCCACAATCGGGCTCCAGCAAGGAATATACCCTTACATCATATTTGGGGTCCTACTAGACTTTAAGGTATATTACTTAATTCAGGAATATACCTTAAATCATATTTGGGATCCTACTATACTTTAAGGTATATTACTTAATTAAGGAATATACCTTAACTATACTTTAAGGTATATTACTTAATTAATTAAGGAATATACCTTAAATCATAGTTGGGATCCTACTATACTTTAAGGTATATTACTTAATTATGGAATATACCTTAAATCATATTTGGGATCCTACTAGACTTTAAGGTATATTACTTCATTAAGGAATATACCTTAGGGATCCTACTATACTTTAAGGTACATTACTTAAGTAAGGAATGTACCTTAAATCATATTTGGGATCCTACTATACTTTAAGGTGTATTACTTAATTAAGGTATATTGGAGTCTCTGAGAACCTTCAACCCCAAAACCTGAAGCCCTGATGAAAGCCTGGCCCCTAACCTTGAACCCTCCCTAAACCCTGAACCCTTAAAATTCAAAAGCCACCTCAACTTTAAAACAAAATCCAAATACATGGGACCCAAAAGCCCGGAGCCACTGAGTGCCCGAGTCACAGATGAACCATCGCTGGGGCAGAACCAAGCTTCCCGAGCCCCCTTAGCTACGAAGGTCTTGTTCTAAACCCTATTTTGAAATTTATCGCAGGGGATCGACAGACAAGTAGGTTTTGCGAGTTCAAAGGTGAATCCCAAAAAGGTGTGTTTGGAGTCTCCAGGTACTGTAGTAAAGCATGATGTTTAATCCGTCAGCTTCGTCTCGCCATTTCCCCTCAGAGACGACGCCGAGTCAAGAGAAAAAGGCACCTTCCGTCTTAGGGATTTAGGCTTTAGGGCACCCAAAACCCTGAACCCTTAGGGAGAACCTGAATTACTAGACTAGACGTCTGGAAACCTAAAATTGGTGATTGTGGAAGGTTTTCCTTATTTCCTTGGAAGGTAGGTGTGTTGGGTCTGAGTCTTGTGTTGAGAGTTTAGGCTTTGCAGGAGCCCTAAACCCCACGGCGCAAAACCCTAAGCCTGTAATCGAACCTGACCTCATGGTGGGGTTGTTCTGTGATTCTTTCGGCTCTTGTAAGGGTAATTTCAGGGCGTTGGAAGGTTTTTTTGAGACAATTAGCAATACCAGCCTGTGCAATGTCCACCAAAACCAATTTGGGGTTTTGGGATTTGGTCTTGGGCTTGGGCTAGACCCTAGGCTTACATATCTTGGACCCTTAAGGTTTAACACGGCCGTCATTCCGCCTCATGCTCTTTTCCGTCGCAGGCCCGCTAGGCAGATGGAGAAGGGGCCCTAGAGAAAGCCCGCTACCCTGAACTCCACCCTGAACTACCAGAATCCGTGCTTTTTCCGTGCTTTTTTGCAGGGTGACCGTAAATGCTTAATTATGTTAGTTGAAATTTTATACCCCCTAAACTCAGTCCCTCAACCTTAACCCCCTAAACCCTAAACCCCTAAACCAAGGCAGAGATCTAAGCGTCTTCGCGCAGACCCTGCACCAGAAGACGGGCTCAAGCCACCCTTCGTGCCTGCCCTGGGCGCTTGTGTGGATGACCAATGCAACTGGGTTCTGGAATAATATTGGAGCCTTAATCACGACAAATACTATTGTGGTGGTTCCTTGTTTGAACTATAGTAGAATATACCCCAGAACCCCATTCTAATTATTGAGGCCCCTATATATTACCATACTTTAACTTGTTTTTTTTTGTAGCCTGTTCTTTAAAGGGACCATTGTGAAATAACAGTTTTCACTGTGTTGATTGTTGGACCGGTTCCTTGAGGAACCATCGTGAACTAACAGTGTATCTTCTAAGCCCAGGCAAGGAGAGCCCCTATCCGGCTTTTGCCGGTGGTCAACCTAGAGGCAGGTAGAGGGTTTAGGGTTTAGGGCTTTCGGGTTTCGGAATCAGGGTATTACGGGGGTTTAGTGTTTGTAGGGTTCAGGGCTTAGGGGATTGAGGTTTTGGGAATTTGGGGGGCCTTAATACCTATAGTAGGGACTTCGTAAGTCCTATTCAAGGACATATAGTCCCCTACCTCCCTCTCCCCCACCCCCCTCAGGGTCCCTATGATTTTAGGTTTGTGCAGGTATGGTTGCCCTTACTGTGGTACCGGCACCCTATATGGGAGCTCCCGAAAATTTGGGGTGCCTGGAGTCCTTAAAATGGGGATCCTACTATTTAGGGTACTATATTAGGGTCCCCTATTTTCGGAAACCCCCATATACTTCACAGGGGTTGGGAGAAGGCCTACTAGGCACTTTGGGGCACTGGGAACTCTGGCGGAGATCGCGCTTTCGGCTTTAGGGTTTAGCCTTTTCTTTAAGGGCCCTAATATCAGGATCGATATTGGGCCTGCATTCGTACTCAGGGGTCTGCATTACTAGACCAGAAGCAGCCCCATTCCTTTCAGGGCAAGGCTAGGTATAGGCCTTTGGGACATTTGTTGTTTTCCATTGTTGGGCTAAAGAAGATCTTGTGAACGAATATTTGCCAAAGGCTTGAAAGGGCCAACGCTTAACCCTGAACCCTCACCCTTATATAGCATTGGTCTTAGGGCTGGCAAGTTCAAAACAGAATCAAAGTGCGAGTCCTCAGAGAGCCTTAAGCCAGCCGTTAAAGCCTTACGGTATGTCTCCAAGGGTCCGGATTTAGGGCTTAAGAGTTTACGCTTTACGGGTTTGGGGTTTAAGGGTTTAGGGTTTAGGGCGAATAATAGGGTTTAGGATTTAGAGTTTAAGGGTTTAGTTTAGGATTTAGCCCATGTGCCCCATGGATACACTGATAAGCTTAATTAAAGTACCCTCTGTGGGCTTTACGGCCCTAGTGTTTACTAGATACGTACATGGACCACCCTAAACCTCAGACCCTACTGTAACCCTAAGACCCTAAAGCCCTAAACCCTAAGCTGCAATCCCTAAATCCCAAGGACCCTAAACCCTTAGCGTGAGCTTCTTTGACCAGGCCGACATCGTGCCCAGAGAGCTGCTGAAAGCAGCTGTGGCGAAGAAAAGGGAAGAGGCCTGGGCTCTGCAGGGTTGGGTTGGGTTAGGCTTGAGGGTTTAGGAGTTAGGGTGTAACGGGTTTAGGAGGTTTAAAGGTATCGATTTGGGATAACTGATTGTTTAAGATAGAGATCCAATATACTGATGTTTTGGCACTGTTGACATCGACACCTATAGGTTGGGGTTTAAAGGGTGTTTAAAAGATGTAAAAGGTTTCAAATTAAGGTTTTTGGTTTGAAGGGCTTAGAGGGTTTAGAGGGTTCAGGGTTGGGTTGAAGCATCCGGCAGTTCGTTTTCATGCAGGGTGCACGATTCTGCAGCCAGGAGACCTTTTCAGGACCTCTTCCGAACGCCTCGGAGACTAAAGCCTAATTATCGACCCGGGTTTAGGGTTTAAGGGTTAGGGTTTAGTGTAGGTTCACAACCGGGCTTAACAACGTCGATTGCACCCAAAAGCTCCGTTCTGCATTACACCGAAAGGCCCAGGTCTTCGAATTCACCCGAAGGCTGAATCCCGACCCACACAACTGCACAGCCAAAGCCCTGATTTTTGTTGGTTTAAGGTTCTCGGGTTTAGGGTTTACCTGGACCCCAAAAGTCTGTAGAATAATAGCCGTTTACAGGTTTTGGGCCATTATTTTACCTACTTTGGGGGGTCTAGGTAGAAGAATCGAGCAGAGACGCTCCAGGTCTCTGCCGCCAAGGAGGCCGCGAAGGAAGGAGATAGCCCTCAACATCAGAGAGTTCCTTGGTCTCGTGAAGCTATGCGACTTAGGTGAGCAGCTGTGGAACACAAATTGTGTACATATCTTTATAATGCTGCATATATACATATATACATAGATGTATGTATACGCTGTTGTATATGTTTATGTCTGTGTTTTTTGGATTTTGCTTGGTTCCGGTGGGAGGGAGCACGGGAGTGGGACTTCTTCCCGTTAGACGGGTGGTTGGCGACACAAACTTTTTAGGGTTTAGGGATGTAGGGGGTTTAGGGGGTTTGGGGTTTAGGGATTAGGGGTTTAGGGTTTAGGGATTTAGGGCGTTTAGGGGTTTAGAGTTTTTGGGTTTAGGGTGCCCGTTCCGATCCCAGACACAGAGGCAGCCCAAGCGCGCAATGCTTACTTCTGATAGACGAGACTTCGGTCAAATCAGATAGCCATGTTCGTCCTCGGGGCTCTTTGTAAGCGGGTTTGTGGAAGGATATCCCTGATATCCCCGTATGTAGTATGTCCTCCGAAACCCTAGCCAAATTGATTATTAAGGCCTGTGTCTTAACCATTGCAAGGTCGCAAGACAGGAGGTTGTGCATCCTAATTCTACTAAAGGACAATACTGGCATGTTGCCGGGGGAGGCATGGGTGGAGGACCATTGGGGTGCAGGCTTTAACCATTCAAGTGTGAAACTTATAGGTTAAAGTTCATGTGTACAATACCAGGATCATCCACCTAAAGGCACCTACTTCGGCATGCCACGCCATGTGCTCTGCTACATGGGTTTTAGGGGATCGCCTGTCCTCCTGACTTTGGTTACAATGTCGCGTTGCTCAAGTCATTGGCCGTTTGCACCGAACCAGAACAACAGGGATTAGATCTACAGGGCTTGTTCGACAGGATCGGCAAATTTTGACAAATAAAGACAAATAAAGACAAATTAAAGACAAATAANTTCGACAGGATCGGCAAATTTTGACAAATAAAGACAAATAAAGACAAATTAAAGACAAATAAAGACAAATAAAGACAAATAAAGACAAATAAAAACAAATAAAGACAAATAAAGACAAAAAAAGACAAATAAAGACAAATAAAAACAAATAAAAACAAATTAAAGACAAATAAAGACAAATAAAGACAAATAAAGACAAATAAAAACAAATAAAGACAAATAAAGACAAATAAAGACAAATAAAAACAAATAAAGACAAATAAAGACAAATAA
>BGNK01000770.1:154480-200981 GCA_003297005.1 Symbiodinium sp. clade A Y106 | reverse complement strand
CACACGCATCCTCCGCATGTTTTATTTCATGGCCGGGCCGACCGCACCCTTCACAGAGGTAGTATGCGGTACCTGTTTAATCTATTTTTATGTCCGCATATTTAAAAAGCGTCGCCGTATGATGCTTGTGAAGTTTAGGGTTTAAAAAGGGTTCGGGATTTAGCCTTCAAGGTCTAGGTTTCGGGCATGATGGTTCACATGCTCTTCTTATACGCATTGAACACTGCCACACGATCTGCCGCGACATCCTCACAATCGATATGGGCTGGAGGTGAATGTTCCCCGCGCTATCATGTGAGGGAGGATTGTGGAAAAGGCTTGAGGCAGTGCATGCTAATTAAGTACTAAGTTGCTGCATGGACATTTGTCGGCACTCGGAGTTGTAGCTGGCTTTCTGCACGAATGCAGTCGCAGCTCGGGGTAGGCTTCTGGCAGAAAGTGCAAAGCGAAGCTTTGAAGAAATGTAGCTGCAGTTAGATCAGTTCAGCTGCGGGCTTACCATGTGCCATGTGCGTCACCCTAGCCTTCGCCCCACGCAGGCAGCGCAAGCACGAGGACAAGATGCCGTCCTTGAGGTGTTTGCCACATGGGGGGCATCGCAGTCTGTCGCTGACGCAAGCAGCCCGGGGGAGCAGCGAAAGAATCGCACGTGGTTCAATAGCCAAACTCACTCCACAGTTCTCCTCCAGAGGGTTGGGGGCCGTTTAGGGTTTTTTGTGTTTAGCTGCCTAACGAAACACTGCGAGCCATGACAGCGACATGAGCCCCGGCCCTGGGTTCCTGCTCCCATCTGGGAGTTTCCGAAAACAAGGGGTACCATTATGTGGGGTCCTTATAATAAGGGTCCGACCATTGAGGGTACTATATTAGGGTCCCCTATTTTCGGAAACTCCCATCTAATCAAGTCATGATGGGAGTTGGTGTTAGTTTCTGGATAAGCAGTTCGCCCAGCTTCGTTAGAGCGGCCACGGTCGCCCCCAAAGACCCGAAACAGAATCTATAGCGCCCCTAGACCTGGTGCGGAATTCGCTCATCTCTGAACTGGAGGGTTTTATCGGCCTGGGCTGCACATGCCGCTGGGCATTTGCTTTCCACCTTTCATCGTCGCCCGCCGCTGCTTTTGCTGACAGATGCCGCAGCTCTACTTAGTAGACGCGGCCTGCTGAGGTAGCCCTCCACGGCGTTTGTGCCTGCAATAGCCTCGAAATCCTCAACTCCACCCCTCCTCTTGCCAGCACCTTTCCCTCAAGCGCGACGACCCTATCGAAAGTAGCAAAACCTGCACCCCAGGTCCCCACCTAAGTCGGGACCCTTGGCGCATGGGTGAGCCTTCACCCGAAACTTCAGCCCGAATCGAAAACACGGCTTACAACATAGAACCCTCATACCTCATTATACCTTATAGGAGCCTTTAGGAGCCCCTCAAGGAATCCCTAGGAGCACTTAGAGGGGACCCTGAAGGCTTTGTGAGCAGGCCGCCTCTGTCCAATGGCGCATCCCTAGGCCGAATACCGGCCGGGAGGGCTCCAGGCGCGAAGCAGAGAGCACACGGTTGATGATATGAATCCTGCATTACCCATGATACGGAATATACCCATAATGCTCATAGTCTAGCGTCATTAAGGTAATGCAGGATTTAAATCATCAACCGTATAGTATCGGGGCTTTAGGTATCACCGTTTTGGGGTTTTGGACAGGGGTTTAGGGTTTGGCGAATAAGTTTCAATGGTTCCTGAATACGGGTTTAGGGTTTACAATTGTGTACATCTACAGTCGAGAGAGCGAGAGAGAGGGGTTGGACTTCATGCATGCGTATGTACATGCAGATAGAGATGTGCATGTCTCTGTATATATCTACATCTCTATCTATGCATGTGCGTGTGCGCGTGCGATGCTCTGAGACTCCGACGACGGCCGTCCACCTTAGTGAAGTCGTTATGACCACGTAAGCTGTAGAGACACAGATGCTTCAGATGCTCTTCTTGTAGTTCCCAACTCCAAACCAACGAGCTCCAGAAGACCAGTGGGTTCCTGTCATGCTCCTGCAGTCGGTCAGCAGCCTCACTGCTCAGCTTCTGCACGCCATGGCAGAGAGATTCTAACCCCCCAAGCTCCACGGTACTTCGCTACTTCGGCGTTTTCAAACTGCAACAACTGCAACTGGATGCGTACTGAAAATGTGCATGTATTTGCCTGCACAGATGCAAACGCCGATGGTTCTAGGCCTATGGGAATCCCATGATACTCGTACTTCCCAGTGCTTCCATGATTCCATGATCGAGAAATTCGCCGCTCCCTGGAAGGAATGGCTTTGCAGCCACCAAGTCGCACTGCCTCGAAAGACAGCCGGCCTAAGGAGCGAAACATCTACAGAATCTACACAGTTTCGGGTTTGGAGCGGCTTCAGGGCGCTTTTGGGGGAGGGGGAGCTTCTGTGGGTTTGGCGGCGTTTGGGGGGCTCGTGTTGCTTTTGGGCCTCTTGTTAGCTTTCGAGTTTGGGACTGCTGCGGGGCTTTGAAGTTTAATAAGGTTTCAGATGTTTGGATTTCGGGCTTAAGGGTTTCAAATGCGTGTAGTGGGAACGAAGGTAGTTATATATATATATAGGGTGTAGGAGTTTGCGGGAATTCGTTTCGCGTTGGACGCCGGGGCGTCACTTCGAATTTTGGAGAATTCGTCTCTGGGTGGTTCGGGTTCAGCCTCCGAACCGGAAGCGTTGGGCTTAGGCCTTGATAGGGGTCTAGGTCCTAGCGAGCTTTTGCCCATGATTCCAGACCATCCGCCCCTAGACCCTAACACTTCATAATCATTTAATTGAAATCTCAAGCCCCGGATTAAGTCCAGAACCACGAGACTCGGTACGAAAGCCAAAAATCGAAGCTCCTGAGCCCCGGGCCTCCACCACCAGTCCAGCACCCCTCAGCCCCAAATCTCCAGGAGATTACGTTCGTGGAATCCCCACGCGACTCGCGAAGACCTTCCGCACACTCGGCTTCAAGCGAAGGGCAGAGTAGTCACAATAGTGTAATCATTCAGCCTTAGCCACAAGCACTATATACAATCTGTCGTGCAAGAAAATAGTAACTTTAATGTAGCCTATCACCCACATGGTAGGAAACAAAAACACCCATGACACAAGCATGTCTTGAACACTAGTGCCCAAGCACTTACACGTAAATCGAACGGCCTAAATGCTGTGGGGTAGCTCTACTCAATTTCAGCATCCTTGATGTGCAGTGTGTGTCTGTGTGTGCAGGGGGATGGTTAAACAGTAGGAACTGCAGCTTAGGTGAGAAGCTCCCCTGGCAACTCTCCGGCGCCCTCACCAACAGCGTCGCAAGATCCTTCGAGCATCGCACGTGCAGGCGCCTGGTGCAGGGAGTTTGTCTTTCTGTTGCTTAGCTAGCTAGCTATCCAGCTTGTTTATTCAGTTCTTTGCACATTTGATTTAATGGCCCCCAGATCGGGAGACGGGTATACATACAGACTGTCATACAGACATACTTTATGTATGTATGCAGGTATGTCTGTATGTATGTAATGCAATGCAATGCAACAATGTCGTTAAGGTATGTATGGACAGATAGATAGATAGATACATACATGCATAGGTAAAGGGATGCAGAGAGAGTTCAACATGTAGATATGCAGCATGTTATTCACGCGCCCCTGACAAGCCATGGCAGAGGCCGATATGATTGCAGTAGAAGCCTGAGCATCCCTAATCCTATTCTTCGGAGCTGTTTAATAATCAGGGAAAAGACGCTTTGCAGCTTCTTGTTCGAAGTCGATTAACATACACCACCCCTGCCTCCAAAAAAAGAAACTGTGGTAATCAAGGCCCCCGAAATCTCCTTCCTAGCCACAACAGGAGGGCCGGCTTTCAAATCATCGAAATCTCGTATTCGCCCTTGCTCGCGTGGACCCTTTAAACCCGAAAGCCTTGGTATTCCAACTGTAGCAAGGCGGAAAACATCCGACAGAAAAAATAACCCCACTGGGTGTTGGTTGTTTTTTGCCTCTTCAGAGCCTCCTAAGTCTAAACCCTAAGCTCCAAACCACATCAACCCGCCGGACAGAGATGCATCGTTCTGTTTTCCTTCAGGAAAGCGGAAGCGAAGTGTCGTTGTACCTGTGAAGGTGTTGCCTGGCTTTACATCGCTTGGAGACAGGTTTGGAGAGTTAGGGGATATTCAGCCTCCGTTCTAAGGCGTGCAAGAGGCTAGCATCAACAGCCAGAGCCCAAAATTCCAAGCAGAGGGACAAGCGAGGAGAGTTTGCAGTCCAGTAATCCTATGTGTCTGTTTTGTTACATTACCGGTAGCAAGTCGAACGTGGTCCTTATGCTATAGGTACAAATCTTTCGTCTTTTTCTATCCGAAAAGTCATAGTATTTTGGGTGTTGGTGCAAAAGGCTTCCTGACAGGCCCTGATTGGCCTCCCAGTTTGTGATGGGAGGTCCAGGGTCACCAGGGCCGCAACGAGCAGTTGCTCCATGGTGCTTTTGCTCCCTACATGCTATACGATAAGACCCACCTAACGGCTATTCAGATCATTCAGGCCTTTGCATTGCAATTTCTGCAGAGGTGCGGGGCTGGTGAGTTTGACCCTTGTCCGGCCCTTAGGAAAACGCTTCCGGTCGAGTCGGAACTCGGTGATGCCGCGGAATGGCGGTCGGAGTCCTGTGGCCTGATATGGGGGGCCCGTGATCATGAGCATAGGGTTTTGGCACATATTCTGCTGTAGCCATCAGCGGGACTATACTGCAGTAGGGGTAGCTTCAAAGATTGGGCGTACAGTATTTAGGGGTCCGCATGCTACGGATGCTAGTACTTCGGATTCTGCGTGCGTGACTCCCGTCTTTGTTGAAACTCCCATCTCGGAGGGAGCCTCAGGAAATCGGCTGCCGCATGTTTTGGTGTTTGGGGTTGTCAAGCACGTTTGGGTGGCATTTGGTGTTAGGGTTTAAGGATTGCGGTTGAAGGTTCAGGGTTGGGGGATTTAGGCCAGGCAGTGAGGCTAAGGCTGTGCAACCAGAAACGTGGCCTTCGGCACAAATGTGATGCGGCCAGCCAAAGTGGAAACTAACCACCTAACACGCATAGACGCCCCTCCGCCCTTTCTGGGCAGCAGGCTTTATACAGGGCTCTGAATGAATAATGAATACTTGTACCATGGTTGGGCTTCTGCAACATATAGCCCCCAAAACCCTATTCAAGGTCCCTCGATCAGCAAAGGTTTAACTACTGAGCTCGGCCAAGATGGGCTTCGAGGAAAGAGAGAGAGAGAGAGAGGTGTCGGCCTGTGGGACTAGGAGCTCATCACCCCCCTATCCTCTATACACTTTACACCCTAAGCAGTAAGGCTGAGTACAGGTGTGAATAACGACACGAAGCACCAAGAGATGGTAAAAGTCATAAAACATATCGCCACAGTCCTACACCCGAAAGCCCTACGCCATTACCCTACATTTTTCGAAGCCTAGTCAGGTATTTCCATGGCAGAAACACAAGCATGCCTGCAAACGATGGCCCAGGAGGTCGGAGGAGATGCAAATCAGCAGAGCAGTTAGCATAGCGACGCAGCTCAGCGACCATGAGGAGGCTGGTGAAGGTTTAGGCTTGGCATAAAGGGTTCAGGGTTGGGAAGATTTGGGGGAAAAGATGTGAAAGGGTTACTGCATAAGGCCTTTGCGCTTCACGGGTATCCCTAAACCCCAAGCCCTAACCGCCCCCAAGCAAGATTAAACCCTACATGCTGACATCGTGAGAATTCTGCCATCACTTCCGGGCTAGAGGAATCGCTGCCGAGCAAGGCAACTAGCGGCCAGAGCCCATGACCTCCAGGGGTCATAGCAATATCCCAAGTAGCAGAGTAGGTAACCTTTACCTTTTTGGTTTACTTTCCGTTGTGCCGGGAAACGGGGGCCCCTGTTTGGGACCAAGATTTTGCCGATCTTGCCCATCTTGGTCCTCAAGTGGCGCAAGGGGCACGATTAGCAAAATTGACTCCACCTCCCCCACCCCCCAAAGTGGTGCAAGTGGTGCAAAAACGATTTTGGCAAGCTTGCTTGCGCCAATCTTGCACCCCCAAGATTGCAAGATTGGCGCGTGCGATCTTGGTCGAATATCGGCCCTCTTTTCCCAACACACTGTACTATAACCCCTAAATAGTCCCAAAGGTTAACCTTCAGTTTCCCGTCTCCCAGCAGGCCCAGTGGTATAGCAGGGAAAAGTGCACCCTGTTTGTGGAGGGACTTCTTCTACCGACCAGTACAGGGTCGGAAAAATCGGTAAGAGCCCCCCCCTTATGGTCCTTCCAGCTTTCAGGCTCCCAGAGTTGGCAAACTTTGGAGTTTATCATCCTAGCATAATCTACAAAAGTTCTGGACCAGGGAACTCCAGCAATTAGGGCGTGGACATGTATGCAATTGTATGCAGTGAGCAGGTTTAGCTAGGCTTTTGTAGTTAAGGGTTCGGGCCCAAGATCATAGTGAGGGTTCTTCTTCCTTACGGCTTGGCTTGTTTTGCATGTTTTGCTGGAAGACTGCTGGATCGGACGAGCCTTCTTCTGCAAGAAGATTTATGTTCGTCGGTGGTGGGCTGCAGCGGGCTGAAGCAGCATTCGCACCACGTTACAGCTGAGTTTTCAGAAGGCTTATCGCAGGAGCAAGGCACATGGAACATCACTCCGAAACTAGCAAAGATGGAACATCAGCACACATCATCTTCTGTACGCATTCCATTTGCTGGCTTCAAACCCCAGCCCTAAGCATCTCTGCTGCAGGAAAAGGAGCCGCCCAGCATCAGCTACCTGGACAACGTCTTGAGAACCCTGGCCACAAAGCTCATAGCAGTCTCGCGATGTACCCGAAGGTCACAGGGTTTAGAGATTGTTTTTCGTAGCTTCGGTTTGTATAGGTATGTGCCTATGGTCCATTCTGTGTCTTTTCGGTATTGCATGGTTCTAAGGGGTTTCTGTAGTTTCTGTTATAGAAATTGCTGCCCGGTTTCTGCAGCGTTTTGTAGGGCCCAGGCTCAAGGGTTTGAGGAAGCTCCGGGCGGACCACAGGAAGTCGGACTATTACCAAATTACATGACCTACTGAGGACACCCCCAAGATACTCATTCACTACATCCTGCCTCTTCCAAGAAATACGCAAGGAAATCGTAGGAAGGAGCCCTAAGCTAGTCGGTCGTTTACAGTTCAGGCAGTGCTCGATGGCACACAACGCAAGCCCATGCTGGAAAAAATGCCAGAGTTCAAGGAGACCAAAATCCACTCGAGAGTACACTCGAGAGAGAGAGAGAGATGTGTGTAGAAGATCCCGATGCTCGAAAAAATCATTAACCGTTAACCCGAAGACAGCCGAGGAAGCCCAATTCAGCAACAAGAGCCCCTCTCCTAAACCCTAAACCCTAAACACCAACTAGCCTAGGATACGAGTTCCGCCGGGGGGGCCCTGGGCTGGAAGACGCTCGAGCAGGCAGCCCATCAAGTAGCAAGAAAGGGTTCCTTTAAGGGATCTATAAGGGTCCGTGGAGCGTTTTGGGTTGTTCAAGTTCGAGAGGTTTGGGTTTGGCATGGGGATTTAGATCAGGAATACAGACTTTGGTGTTGGACTGCGGTGCGATGTTTGGATGTCCGAGGAAGCGATGCACTTAGCCAGATAGTGCAAGTGCAGACTGGACTCGCAGGGCTACTATAGAAGGCCCATAGTCAAGAATGTTACGCCTGAGTGCTCCCTGTACTTGTAGTTTTAATAAAACCCCAGCACCTTACTCTAGTTATCAAGGCTTTCGCAAGCAGGACTGGCTGCATCTTTTCTTGAAGCTTTATTGCAAACCAGCGATCCTGTGAGGCACCTCCATCTGGAACGAGTCTGAGACCAGCAGAGGCTTCTTCGCTGCATGAGCTCCGATATGCAAAAGTACATTGTAAGGTTTAATCTAAAATGCAGATATGATGAAACATGTAATCTGGGCTTGGGACTAGGAGGACTGCAGGGTCCTGATCAGTAGTCGAGTATAGTGGCCCAAGTAATTACCAATACTATTTTGGGGGCTCCTTATTACAATTATAGTATAATGGGCCCCGAATTATTAAGGCCCCTACATTAGGGTCGCTCCCGGCTGGGCCAACATCGTAGCGGTGGTCTGGTCAAACCAAGGAATCGGGCTTTGGGTCATGGTCCGATCACGATGGCCACGCTTTTGGAGTTCGTTGCTACTCCAGAGTGTTCTGATCTTTTCTGCCCAGTTCTACCGAATTCTACTACTCTGTTCTTGTCGGTTGGAACTTGCAGTGTTGTATAAGTGCACATGCATGTTTGCATACATATGCACTTGTTATGACATTCTCCCGGCAGCATCCTCGGGGGGCAGGTTTGCTTCGCTCTCAATCCTGGCGTTCACTTGCTGCCGCAGAGGCCGAGGTGAGCCAGCCACGTTCTTGTAGCTTCGGGCTTATAATCTTGGGGAGTTTCGGCGTGAGGGTTCAGGGTTTAGGGAAGTTCGGGGCTGCTCATCTACACAGGGTTTAGACTCAGTTGAGGGTTTAGGGTTTAGGGTTGGGGGTTTAGGGGTTTAGGGTTTAGGCTTTAGGGTTTAGGGTTTAGGTGTTTTCCAGGGTTTTTGTGAAGTTATATTTTGTCCCGAGCAAGTAGCAACAGGTTTCGATAATCAAAGTTGTAGTATAGTAGGGTTACAGTGGTTAGTCAAGGTCGCGGAAATCGTGGCTTTGGCTCTTAGTCTTGGGGTTATTGGGTTTAAGACTCATGGTCATGTTGCTTGGGCTATTGGATCAATGCCGTTTAACTCCTAGGTTGAAGATGATGTCGTGCTTCAAACCCTAAACCCTCGGCCTCCTTGCTAAGTGGGAGGGAAAAAACCCTAAACCCTCGTCTGGCGAGTCCGAGTTGCGAGACTGTAAACCCTATACATATGATGTTTTTTTCAGGCTTCTGTTTCATGCAACCCCCTGATCTAAGGGCTTTCTTTCTTTGGTTTAGGTTACAGAGCGCAGGGTGCCGAGAACCTCATTGGGTTTGGGGTTTAACGCTTTTTCACGGTCAGCGCTAAACCCTACTAAACAACGCGGGAGTTGGCGCACTTCCACCCAGGAGGGTACGCCGACCGTCTGGACGGCCGAAGGCTTAGAGAAGCAGCACGACCCTTGGCGCGGTAGGGAGGGATTTGCACCGAGAGTAGGGGTTTGGAGTTCCGAGCAAAGGCGGGGTTCAGGGCAATGCCTGTGGCCTGAGTATTCAGGATCTTCCTGTAAGCATTTTCTGCTGCAGCTTCGTTGGTACTTGCAGGATCGCGGGCTTCACAACACAGCTGGGTGCAACCGTGAGTGTGAAGCAATGACTCATGACTGCCACATGTGTAAACGAAACAAAGGGGTCTGCACAATCAGCAAGCGTATCCGCTTGCAGCCTCACAGTCCCCATTTAAGTATATATACAGCTCAGGCAATGTTTCGTAATCGACTGTACATAGTACATTTAGACGAGTGCAGGCAGCATCATCACCCGCAGGGTCTTGGCATCTAAGGATCACCAGATACCAACTGACCTTCAGTAGCCAACACTTACTATTGCCAAGAACCTACGTACCTATGATTGGGCACTTGGAGCTTTAAGACACTTGCTATTACCATGAACCTAAGTCCCTACGATTGGCGATTTGGAGCTTTAGGATCATGCTTGGGCCTGCGCATGGCCCAATGATCGACAATGCCTAAACGAATCAACAGCCCCAGAAAGCTGAGGAGGAATCTCAAGGTACGACCCTAAGCTAAATCCAGAAATTCTAGATCAAACCCTTCGTAAAGCTCAGGAGTCGACGCAAGATTGGGATAAAGGGCCTATCCAAGAGTTCTGTGAGAACTTGGCGAACAAACGGACACTCGTCGGCCATGGTATCTGTCAGCTTCGGGGAATCAAGGCTGCAGGTTATTGAAGGGGCTTGGATTTTTTTTTGTTTTTCTTCTTTGGGGGGGGGGGGGGTTCGGAATTTCGGGCATGAGACGCAGGATTTAGAGAAGGTGGAAAGAAAGAGCCGAAAGAGTTCGGAGTTTGGGGTGACGAGTTCGCTCGAACGCCAGTGAAGGGTTGCATGGGTTGCCATGCATAGCTGTACGGGGACTTGTATTTAGGGTCAGAGGGAGTATCAGAGTATCCTACCATGTATGTACGTAAGACAGGTATCATGGGGTTGATCTGGTGCTTGCCTTTGAGCTGTACGCTGCCCCTAACACTGCCAGTACTCTCTTGCAAGTCGGAGATTCCCATCTTAGTCCTTGTGACCCTGACATGGGTTTACCATGTAGCCTTGAGAGTTTGTACGTCCCTCAGCTCGCAGCCCTGCCCACTCAGGTCGTGGACGGGCACATATGTTTTTTTCACCGCTTATGCCTTGTTCGCCATCGACATCGACGCAATGGCAGGGGACAAGCTCCTCGTCTTACGATCGGTCACCATTGCTGCGAATTGGAGCCTCGGGAAGTTGCGGTCTTGCATGCTATGGAAATTAATTTGTCAATGCTATATTGTATGCGATGGACACATGTATATATGTATATACAAATGTAAATAGGGAATCAATGCACATATAAATCCTAAGCACCACAACACCCCCCCCCAAGCTGTGTAATTTCATCTGCAGAAGTTCAGGTCGTCGCGGATAGGCGTGGCCATTTGTACAACGCTGGTTGCCATCGCCTTCCTTTTCGAGCTTGTAGTGTGCCTTGGTGCCGGCTTTATGGTTTTCTGCGCTCCCTTTCTTCCTAGCTTTGGTTAGTAGGGCATGGAAGAATGGTAGTAATAGTAGCTATAATTGTAGCCCATTCCTCCATTCCCTACTACCCAAAGGTAAGAGTCTTTAAGGGCCTTAGTCTTGGCCTTACCGTCGAACTTGTCAAAGAGTGCCGGGCCTCGGTGAAGCGGGGTCCACATTCGTCAAGGATGTCTGCAGGCTCCCGCGTTCACTTCGTGCGGGAGGTCTTGTCAACCTTGCTCTATTCCTGTTGCAGAAATGGCATGGGAGAAGGGCCAATCTCCATCTAGCAGGGAATATCTCGGCAACTGAATGAGTAGCAGTCAGTGCGGAAAATGCTGAATTTGAAGGTCTCAACCGTCAACACTAAATCTATTCGTTTAGACACGCAGCAGGCCCGCGACAGAACCGGTACAAACTCATGAAGGTGTTCACAGGGGGTCAGGATCTGGCATCTAGGATTCCACTGTAGTCTCTGAGGCGGTTCCTGTTGTGGTGAAACTGATTAATTGTCATGTTCGGAACATTAGAACCACAAGGTCCCAGGGAAGCATACCAGAGCTATATACCCTTAAGCTAGCCCTACAGTGTCCCTTCAACAAACCCATGTAATCGGGTTATACGACTTCCCCAGGCACGAAGCGTAGGCACATTTGGCAGTCAGCATTGGTGGTTTAGGGGGTTGTAGGGTTTTCCATGAATGTTAGGCTACCTGGCTGCTGTCCGAACCGTCAGAACCTCTGGCACAGCATCCCGGAAGATCCCTGAAGCTATGCACACCCCAAAACCCGCACCCGAGAACAAAAAAAGGCGTGATTGAATCAAGCATTCAGCCGCGTTTAACTTTAAACCCTAATTGAATGCCAGTTTGCATCCCAACCGCATGTGCCCGAGGCATTGCATCGGGAAGAAAGGGTACATGACCAGCGCTTTCTTCATGTTAGATCTTGTTGCTTTCATCTCCCTCATACCAGCGACTCGGCTGCGACTTCAGTAAGGACGGATTCATCTCTTTTGTGTATCGTCAGGTTGGGTTGTAGAGGCTATGAGTGTCCACATGAGGGGTCGAGTCGGCAGCCTTCCTGAGCGGACCACGAAAAGAAAGCAGGCACCGGAGGCTGGAGGGAGTCGGAGATTCAAACGTGAACAAGCCAAGCGCAGTTTCATTTACAACGGAGATCGAAGCTGTGCATGATGCCAGCCAGACCCTCAACTCCTAAACCCCTGTGGGTTTCAGCCCTTATAGACAGCTAAACCCTAAACTTTTCAGACCTCGCAACATATGCCTCGCCCGAGTGTGAGCGCCGAAACCTTGTAGACGTAGGGCTTAAGGAATCCTAACTAGTGACCATCTGGCATCGTTTTGGCCTTTGGGGCCTCCCCAGGACATAAATACAATGCCGCTTGTGTCTGAAGTAGTACGGCAGTATAGGGGTCGTGAGAGTTAGGCTTATGCTTTGAGGAAGGGGTCTGGGGGCTTATATACGGACTTTCAGGGGATACTATTTCCGATCCCTATAGGGCAGTTGTCCCTGGTGCCAAGCTACGCTTGCAGCTCTCCCCTTGCCTCCAGTTTCCAGCCGAGGATACCATCCTCATGCAACTGGCTACGGATGGCAGTGCATTCGTTGCGGGCCGCTCTAGCAGGCCTCTACAGGTTTAAATCACTTTCCTCAGGATCTGGACTCGTGCTTTGCTATTCCTTCCTGGCAACTTAGAGATCCTGTTGCCATGCAAGCACTTGCAACATCTACAGCCTATGCCCTAAACCCAAACTGCTCCCCGCAGCCGTCGAGCCGACGGTTCACACCCTTTACCTTAATACGAAGCCTTACTAAGCATCACCGGCATAGCACCGGTACCCTATAAACACGTGGGTCAGTCCCAGCTTTACTACTACATTGGTTGCTGCAGGTACTTGCAACTATCGGACTAACTGTATAGCACAATTGTTGTATGGGGTCCCAGCTGCAGGACTATTAGGACCTTGAAGGCCTGTCGCCATTCATTGATGCACTTGTCTACTTGTGGTACCCAGGTTGCTGTCAGAAAGTAGCTAACTAACCAACCAACTACCTAAGCAACGAACTAATACATCCTGTCTTTTGTTTACGCCCGGGTCCCCCCAAACCCAAACCCGAAATCCTTAAACTTATCCTAACCTGAAACCCCATACCTACCCAAAAACCCTAATCGTGGTGAGGCTTACCAGGATGTTGCGCCTTTTCGGGCGCTCTGCGCGAGCTGCGCGGCTCAACCGAATCTCGGCAGATTTTAGGCAAGTCTCCAAAAGAGACAAAGACATGCAAAACGACCGCTCTGTCGACCTCTCTCTCTCTCTCCCTCCCTCTCTCCATGTATTGACCTGGGGCATAGTCTTAGTCAGAATTATGGGCATCTTTGTTTCAGATACCTGCGTTGGTTCAATCTGTATGGCTACTCCAAGATTTTGTGAAAAATTGGTGCTGGGGCGATAGGACTCTGGTGAGTGTTGCTCTTCCGTCTGAATTCCTCTAGCACATACATCAGACACCCTCAACAAAAACAGAGATTCGCGTTGGAACAGCAAAATTACTCAAGGCTTCGGCCGCATCGCGAGGATTGCCGCCGCTTGGCTCCACCTGACCTGCCAATCCCCTCTTGAAGTGCTGCTGTCTGTACCCAGAGGCTCCATAGTGGTTCCTTTTTGGGGTTCATATTTAGAATCCTAGGAGTAATTAATTCCACAAGGAACTACTATGGAGCCTATGGCTATAAACCCTATACATCCCAGAAGCCTGACAGGGTGCTCTTTGAAAAAGTTCCTTAGTTGAAGCGAAACGGTGGAAGCCAGGACCAAGAAATCCACTAAGAAAGATCATCAGAATGCCCCTTGTGCTGTAAACAACCTTGCAACCCCAAACCCTTACAGTAGAAGCCTAAAAGTTGGAAACCCAATAGCCTCAATCCTTATAGTATAGGGAATTCCAGCACTATTTGGCCTTAATCCGGTTTCCAACTTTATGGGGAGTACTGTAACCCCTTCTGAGCTGATACTGTGGCCTTTGGAAAAGCACAGTCTGAGAAGCTACGGCAGGAGGAGCCCCTGTTGCCTCAAGCTATTCACGGTAATTTAGGGGCCTAAATAATTACCAATACTGTTTTGGGGGTTCCTCATTCTAGTTATAGTATAGTGGGCCCCGACACCTTATTTTCATTCGTAAGGCCCCTATATCATAGTACCCTTATAGATCCCTTATAGTAACCCTTATATAGAGCCCTTTAAAGGAGCCCCTATTCTAATTATTAAGGCCCCCATATCATCATCCGGTCAGGCTTTCATGCCCAAGATCCAGGAGCTCTCGCGCTTTTGGGGTCACAAGGTGGGCCAGGGCTCCGCGGGTTTCTGCAATTATTTGGGTTTTATAGGGTTTAGGGGTTTCAGGGTTTGGGGTTTCAGGTTATCTAGGTTTAGGGTTTCAGGGTTTAGGGCAAGGGTTTCAGGTTGACTGGGTTTAGGGTTTCAGGATTTAGTAATTTAGGGGTTTCAGGTTATCTGAGAGTCTGGGGATTTCCGAAAATAGGGGACCATAAAACATAGTACCCTAAATAGTAGGATCCTTATAGGGACCCCATAATATGGTATCCCTAATTGTCGGAAACTCCCATTTGGGGCAGGGTTTCGACGGTTGAGCACAGGTTTCGGGAGTCCCTGTTGAAGCCTACACCGGGTGACTGATTAAATACCCCTGACGACTAAGACCATAGCGTATTTATTGAATACTATTCCTCGAGGATCTTTAGTATTCAAGCTTTTGTCTATAGTACGTATTGTGGGTAGTGCATGAAGGCTGGCGTTAGAGAGCTTGGGGGTGAGAGTTTGAAGAATCTCTCTCTCAAGGGATCTTCAGCTTGAGCTTCAGTCAGTTGTCATCTACAGCTTTTCCTAAGAACTCTTGCCTTAAAATGGGGCTGCGATTTCCGTAGGCGCTTGCCGGCACCTCAGTCCGTGCCGAAAAGGCGTGAGAGTTTAGACAGTTTAGATCTTGACCCTCCGAATCTCGGATTTTTGGGGGATTGGGTAGTGTCATGAGTCACAGGTGGAAGAGGATGATGCTGCGCACCTTGGCCGGCAAATAAAGAATGCGAGCTCATGATCGAGTCGACCCACAATCCTCCGAAGTGGGCCCTAAACTCTAAACCCTACACCTTGCGCCAAGTGGTCCTAGAGGGCTTGAAGGGCTCTTCGCTGCAGCTGTAGCGGCATACGATCAGAAGCAGCATCGGCTTCTGAGGTCTCCTTGCCCCCCTCCCCAAGTCTCCTTTGTTGCGGCACCCAACGGTGGGTTTGGTTTGCAGTGCCTTCAAACCTGAATCACTGAGCCACAAGTACTCATGTCCGGAGTACCATCCTGTAAGGGTTGTGTCGCGGGGATCCTGTGAAATGAGAATCCCTTGTAACGGATCTTTCATGACCGGACTTCCCCTGTTAATTATGGCTCTCCGCTATAAGGCCTCCTGTCGGTCTCCCTAAGAATGGCTGCGAAGAACCCGAATACCCTATAAACCCGAAGAAACCCTAAACCCTAAAGCGTGGACTGAATTCGCAGGCGAGTTCTGGAAAAGAAGCTCTATCGGGTTTTCTGCTTCCTTGATGAGGACATGGACAGTCCTGATCTCAGTGGCTACTATTATGTTGCTATAGTTCCCTCGTGATAATGCTACAAGTTACCTCCAAAACCGTATGAGAACAGCACCTTCCGCAAGAGCCTGTGAGCGATCATCGTGGAAGCAGATGCAGATGAAGATGGAAGCCGGATTTGTCGGGTAGTGCTGCTGTCTCAGTCTATGCCTGGCTGCCATGTTACGTACGCCCTTGCCCTGCTTGGGGAATCCTATAGGTATGGCAATATCCATCCCAATTATAGTAGTATTGATAGTCGTAGGAATACTAGTATTCATAGTGCTGTCAGCAGATAAATTCAGAGAATACGTGTAATTATATATACGCATGTACACACACATGTTACATATATATATATATATATAGTATGATACTCTTTCCCTTCAAGCGGTTAGTGATGTGATTTTGTACGTTATGCTGTTGTTCTTACCGGATAACTGCGAGGTTGGGTGGCACAGTCTGCGCTGGACGCGTGCAAAGACAAACTGTTCCAGATGGCACACCTCGAGAAGCACGCTTGCTGCAAGACGTTTGTTTTGTGAAATTCTGTGGAGGCTTAGTGTTGTCCTTGCGAAGCACATTTGCTGCAAGATGGTCGTTTGTTAGGAGAGTGAGGGAGTTCGATAGATGTCTACATTGCCAAGAGCTGGCCATGCCTGATTCTATATCTTACGGCCAAGGCTCGAACAACCCGCAACAGACCAGCCGACCAGGTTAGAGAATAGCCTGTGAGCGAATAGTTGGACTGTCCCGCACCCCACACATGCACTTCTTCGGATCCTGAACAGCGAAAGTCTTGTTTCACAGAAAGGGCATCTTTCTAAAGCTTCTGGGAACCTGGGCTTACTGACGGCTTCACTGACTTTCCCATCCACGGCGATCCAGGAAGAAGAGTGAGTGGGGTTCCAAGCTGCGAATGCTTGCTGCCACGACCACTTTCTCAACGAAGGTGGGCAGATTCCTTGTGCATTTTAACCTCCAATTTCTGTCCCCGGGAGGAACGGAGAACGCTTGGCTTAGGGCTTACAGGGTGTAAGAAATGAAAGCGACAGCGAAAGCTAGGACTTCAGTTGCAGGTTCGAAGCAAGAGGTGGCTTTAATCTCGGCCTTGGAGGGTGGTTTAGGGTAAGTCCTTGTTGAGATAGGGAGCTTCCACGTCTTCCCGAACCCTGATTTCCCCACCGAGCGTGAGAACCGTATCACTCTAGGGCCAAGGCATATATCCCTTTCGAACTCCAAAAACGCTGTGCAGCAAACTCCCAAGCCTTCAGGTACAGGCGAGCATGCTCTGATTCCTCCGATCGTATTCAACCCTCCAAAGACCAGCGACCATACTATAAGCTTTCTTTGGTAAAGATAAATAGCAGATTACGATATCGGCGACTGCAAGGCTTACCACTACAGGGTTGCTATACATGAATGTGATGGTGTACTATGTTTAAGGATTTAAAAAACCAGTTGTATAAGTACATGCATATGTTCGACATCTCTGTCATTGGCCGACATTGTGTTCACCTTTGTTCCAGGACCTTGGGTCCCAGAACCCCAAAGCCTTAAACCCGTCACTAGTGACCTGCCTTAAACTTGCACGCGAAAGCCCCGAAACCCCGAAGCCCCAAACCCGACATAAGCCTTTAACTTAACAAGCCATACAATCCTAAAAGCCCTAAATTAGGGCGTTAGAGGCCACAAAACCAAGAGCCCTGATTTCTCAAGCCCCTGGAAGGCTCGGAAGGACGATCCGCAGAGCTCCGTGAGTAACGCCACCGGCTTGGATTCGCAGCACCCTGCCACGATAAAATTAAGGTTTAGGAGTTTACGGGGGTGATATATATATATTTATATGATAAACTCGGGTTGAGAGTTGGGGGGGTTTAGGGAATTTCGCAATAAGAATTTTTGCAAGCTTCAGGTCTGGGGCCCCCAGAATCTGTGAATACGAGCACGAAGGAGTTTGGCAATTCGGATCTTGAAATCCGGATGCAGGATTTGGTAATTTTTCGGGTCGAGGGGTTGAGTCTGGTTCAGATTGGTGAGCAGTTCCGTGTAAAGTCGTGGAAGCCAAGGGTCTAGGGCCTGATGTAAGAAGATACACCGCCCGAATCCTTTGTTGATTTCAGCCCTTATAATGGCATCGCTTCTCAAGATTATTCCGCGCTGTGAGCGTGTCTGACGTGTCAGTCTCATCTTTTCCTTTCTGATGGATTGAGGATATGTGAAGGGTTTTTGCGTAGTATGTGGGCCTGGGCAGGCGTGTTCATCGACATGTTCAGACCTTGCAGCTGCAAGCCACCTATCTATCTGTCTATCTATCTATTTCATTCATAGACATATATATATATATAAGTCTATGCTTGGACAAACCATCCACCATTACCAGCTGCAACGGGCCTCTACCGCCTCCAGGACACCTGCCGACCTAGCGGGCTCTGTAGGCTCACGGCCGCCATCGCCAAGGAGCTTGGCAAAGAAGGCGGGCATCATCGCAATGCCCTGTGAGTTGTTTCTGGGGGATTTGACTAAAGCAGTTATCGCTGAGCCGTCGCGCAAGTCGGCTTCAGGCTTCATGCGCAAAGAACAAAGCCAGAGGCAATTGGAAGAAGTGGAAGTTGCGGTGACTGTGAAATAGCTGTGACAGACTCAGTAGCATAAATTAAACAACATCAGGAGGAGGAGCAGTTCTTGGCAACAGCAGCACCCACAGAGAAAGCACAACAAGACTATTTAGCTGGCCGTCTAGCTCGCTAGCGGAAGAGTAGTACTGTCGGAATAGTAGAGCCGTCTGTAGTAGCGGCAGCGGCAGCAGCAGCAGTAGCAAGCAGGAGCAGCAGGAGGAGAAGTAGGAGGAGTAGCAGCAACAGCAGTAGCAGAAGCACCAGCGGTAGCAGCAGCAGTAGTGGTGGCGGTTGAGGTTTTTGTTGCAACGAAGGTGTACTTGAATGTAGGTATACATATCCAACAAAGCATAGCAAGTATAGAGCAGATCAGAACGAGTGAGGAGGAAACAGAATACCTAGAATATAGAATCGGAGAGCCACCCTGGCCATCCCTTGTTACGCTCCCACATATGCTGAACTCGGATGAGGTCTGGACCTCAACATCCCGACTCTCACTTCGGTCGGGTCGAGGGTGTTCACGTAGAAGCCATGCAACCCTAATATAGGGGCATCAATAGTGAGAATGGGGATTTGGGGCCCATTATATCTACAACAAGGAACCCTCAAAATAGTATTGGTAATTATTTAGGCCCCTATAGTAAAGCTTCAACCTGAAGCTTCGAAGGCGTGCCCGTCCTAGCAGTTGAGACGTCTCATGTCGAAGGAGCAAAGTCTTCTTGAACTCTTAAACCCCAAAGCGTGCCTCCACCACACCAGCCAGGATGGTGCTGTCATCGGCTCGCAGACGATGGCACGTTTCTTGAGCAATTGCTTAAGCCACTTCAAGCGATGCACACCTTCTCCTTTGTTCAGACAGCCGACACGCTCACAATCAGATTCAGCAGCACCATCAGCACTGACATTCTTCTTCTACTTCATTATCATCATCACCACTGTCGTGATCATCAGCGTCATCATCAGCGTTTTCATCATCGTTGTCATCGCCTGGGATCGCTTTCCCGTTCTATTGCGACTTCGATTGCGAGTACCAGTGAACAGTTACTGCGACTATTTGGTACTACTGCTCTTGTCTGTTAGAGGTAATCCTTATCCACGGCTCCTGCTGTTAGAACCTGCATATCCATTATGAAGCTGCTGCTAGTGCTGCTCAGGGTGATCCCACAGAGCTTGATGATGAAGATGCGTATGCCGGCGATGACATGCGATGACTCGATGATGTTGACGGATGTTGAAACCGGTGGCGTGGTGCTGCTGCTGGTGATGGTGATCGTGAGATGTAGGGAAGTTGATATTCGCGATGCAGGCTGCTGTTTTGCTTCCCAGCGGTGGAGGTACGAACGAGGAAAGCACTTGCTTACACAGGATCTCGCATGTGTCATTGTATATGCGATGTTCTTGGTACCTGCAAACGAGATGCAGTTTGAAGAGCTACATTCGGACCCGCACTAGCAACAACAATCGGACCAGTTGTTCGGCCTCCGTTCAAAACCAAACGCCCTATAGAACTCTTCAAGGCCCGGAGTCATGAGCTCGGGGTAGCGAGAACTGGGTCCTATTGGTTCAGCTGCGGAAGTCGCCCGACCCAGGTGCTCCCGACAACAAGCCATATCAAGACCAAGTTGATTATCCGGAGTTCCGGGATGCGATCATGTGCCTTGGATCTTCTTAGTTTGGGGGGTTTAGGGTTTAGGGACAATTCATCGGCTGAGCTTCGACATAGCCAGGCTCAGTTGCAAAGCCCTATAGTTGCGAGACCCCGCAGGCCCATCAAATACACGTGTCCTGAATCCCTATGTACCGTAATCGTTTTTCACTTTATACAGCTTCAACAATTCATGTTTCATGTCTGCAGAGCTTCTTGGCTAGGCTTGAATGACGAATGACGATAAAAATCTCGAACTACGATAAGAGTGCTCTCAGTTTCCAGTCAGCATGAGAGCATAACATAGCGCTTCTGGGTCTGGGGCCCGCATCATCACAGGAAAGCTGGTCTGGGATAGGCATCCACATTTACTCCTTGGAACTTGTTTCGCCAACTTAAACCCTGTAAGTCTTAAACCGCCTTACCTAAACCTGAACGACTTAAGGCCCTAGTAACCCGAGGAGCGAGCCTCCTTTGGTGCAGTGGCTGAAAAACGCCGTGATCCGCCAACTGAAGTGCCTTCGCCACTACTGGGCAGATCTCCAAGGTTCGGGGTATCATAATATACGGGCGCCTTATTAGTGAGGATCGGGCTTTTGTGTGTCTGATTATAGTTATAATCATGAAGGGACTGCAAGGGTATGCCATTGCTATGCATCGAGCCCCACAGTAGACGCTTCGTTGTGCACCAGGTGGACGATTGTATGACAGTCGCTGCAGGAGCAGCAGTCCCTGTTGTTGAGAGCGCGCCGCGTCGCTATGTTGGGGCATGTGGGGAGACTTCCTTGGCTGAGTTGGCGATAGTAGCGAGTTTCCGGCAGCATTTGCGAGCCGTCGTGCAGGGCAGCACGGCGGGATTCGGTCGAAAGTGCATGAACTTCTGGTGCCTGCGCACGTCAGCCTCTCACGACTCACCGGATCCAGCGAACAAAGAAAGCGGCACACCTTTTTTAAATCAGAGCGTGATGGCTCTACATTTCGTAAACCCTATCGACCCCGAAACCGTAAAGCTGATGTACACTCGTAGCTGTACTGGCGGCCGCACACTGGCCGAGGCGCGGCAACAACATGCAGGCAGTGCGGCAGCGGAACGCCGAATACATCGGGGTCAAGGTTGCGATGGCCATACTGCCGCTTTGAAGCAAGGTGTCCACAGCAGAAGCCCCGTAAGAATGCCTCAGCTCAGCTGTAGCATGCTCGTTAACTTCGACTCCAACATGAGGCCCGAATAGTCTGCTACAGGTTCCCAGCAGCCCATTGCGAATTTGTGTAAGTTTCAGGACATGAGGGCTTAGGGTTTAGGGCGGTTCGGGATATTCGGCCTTTTGCATCTTCATGCCCACGCCCGTATACTCCGACGAAGACATGCAGGTTTATAATTGCTATCCTGAGCTATGTGGAGCCGCTGATGGAGGACCGCTTCCCCCCAATTCGACTTTCAGATCCCTACCTTGAACCCCTAAGCCAAGCCACACCCCAAAACCCCTAAACCCTGTATAAGCGCCGAAACCCCTAAACCTTGAACTCCCCTGAAATGAAAGCCCAAGGCCACACACCGACAAGAAAGGAAAAAGATACTGCCAAGCAACCCCAAAACAGCTTAGCTCGGCCGTAAGGGTGAGGGTTTGCCGACTGAAGGCACAGGTCTCCAGTATTCTGCTTGTGAGGCTCGGACGAGTGATTTCGGAGCTCAGCATTCGGGTTCTGGGATGAGCAGCGATAGCTTTGCGGTTTCGGGTTGTCGTGCTTCCGGGTTGGGGATCTCGGCTGCTGCAGCATTTTATACAGCTCTTGGAATACTTTGGATAGTACTGTTGGATGCTGTGGTCTCTTGGTGCTTGTAGGGTCATACAGAGTGAGTTTATGGTTGCCCAACTTGTAAACCCTGCCATGCGGACTTTGTCCATGCGAAGTAGGAGGCAAAGGAAGGCTTTCGGGTCGCAGGACACCTCCCTCAACTACGGCTTCATTTCGATGAACTCCTTCGTGGGCCTCACTACCGGCCTCTCGAAATGACATGAGCCGAGAAGGTCTCGGATTATTCATAGCGAGGTTTCCCCGTAAAGCTGGTTATCACTCTTAGTCTTAGTTGTTACTGTGTGTGTTGTTGTCGTCATCAGTATAGTTTATACTACTATGTAGTATCATCATTATCATCATTCGTATTGCTGTTATTGCCAGTCTTACTGCTATCGCTCAAAGAGAATGTGAGCCCCAAATCTGGGTTTCTGAGGGCTTTCAAGGCAGCCATCCGTCGGCCTATCCCAGAAGCTCGTATAAGGATAGCATGGGGGCGCGCAGAATTACCCATACTCTTGGTGAGGGCTCCTTGAAAGAGGTATACGATGATATACCCCAAAACCCTATTCTAAATGGTAAGGCCCCTATAGCACAAGATATCAAAGTCCTGCTTTGTATTCGTCGCGGGCCTGTCACGCCGAGCAGATGTGTCGATATTGTGCCGCCAGCTTCAATCGCAGCTTTGCCATCGATGCATTCAACATGATTTCCTGAATGGGTTGCAGATAACACCACACATGACACGCATCTCGCACCGGCCCTCTGGTATGCAGCAGCAAGGCAACAACGGTGCGGGACCTCTGAGCCACAACAGCCCTTGAACCCTACAAGCCCTAAGCCACAAGAGCCGGAACCTACCAAAAGACTCAGGCAGCCCTGCCGCGAACACGACCATCCCGGACGTTGTTCGCAGGCATGCTGCACTGGATTCTGGTGCTGGTAGAAGCATCGGATTCGGAAGTACAATTCAGATGATTAAACTGAGCTGGGCTGAACAAAACTTGACCCTCACTGACTGACTTCACTGACTGACTAACATACTGCAGCTGAGAAACCGACAAGCAAACAAAGGTAAATCAAACTCAACTGAGGTAGCTGGCTAGGGAGCCACCGAACTAACCAGCTGGAGCTAAGTATGTCTCTCTAGGAGATTGCCCTTCCGCAGCGTCACATGAGGTTCCTGCTCTGCTGGAAACGTGGTGCTCTGAACCCGTTCAAAAATCTGCCAAAAACCCTTCAGCAGCCAACAGAGACCCCGCAGGCAAGTGGCCACCTGGACGCTTCATGAAGGGTGGGCGCGTCCAGAGCGGCCTCTGCTGTACTTGGATCTACAGAGGATGCTTGGGCGTTTCATTCAAGGAAGATATCATAGCTGTTAGAGCTTGCCACAAGATCCCGTTGAGGGCTTAAACTGCTTGAGTATGACTAATCACATATGCAGTCTCTATATGGGTTGTCACGCCTTGCTGCAGTTTGAGGCTTTCAGATTTTGGGGCTGATGGTTCTTTCAGGGCTGCTTGTACGTGGAAAAAGCCGTGTGCCTTATTGCGCAGGAATTCAGTACAGTATTTTCTACGTTTTCAAAGCAGAGTTTGAAGCATCGTTCCAGTCTCCCTCCGCGATCAGGAAAGTCTACTGCAACTCCTTGGTGGGTTCAAACGAACGGCGCTGTGATGCGCCGCTAAGCGAAACCCTGGTATGGGGACAGAGACTTGGCCCTTGATCATGACTTGGCTCATCGATTTTTTTGGCCAAGGGGCATGCAGCCGCATACACAAGACATGCACGCATCTGACGTTTGATCCCAAACCGCTGCTCGACATGTTTGCTCTTTCCTTCTGTAGATATTCATATCGACGGGTCTTGCCGCTTGCACTCTTACGCGACTAAGGACGAAGAGGCTTGATGAGGTGGACGTCGATGTCATATCCTCCAAATACCGACAAATGGATCTGCTTCTTGGCGATCTGGTTTGGGTTTCATGTCCTCTCTGCAAGCGCGATGTCGCCACCTGCATTGCATCTCGCAGCTACTGAGACTCTCAGTGATCCATCACGTCGCTATCACTCCTTCTCCTTGGTTCAAGCCGACAACCAAGGCTGTTGATGCGATATCCAGACTTTGACAACCAGGAGCTCGGACTACTGTAGCCTTTACTAGATAGCTTGCAGGACTCACTCATCCGATCCCCTTAAGCCCTACAAACCCCTAAACCCTGCTCCCTCCCAATTAGTTGCAGTCTCACTCAGCAGACCTCGAACCACATGCCTCGCCTGGATTGTCCCAGCGTGAGCACCGAAACCCTGCACCCCCACCTCCGCCTTGACGACAAGGACATCACCGCCGAAGACCTTGAGGAGAGGACGGAAGCCGTAGCACTCTTTTTGAACCCAGGCTGAGAAATTTGAAAGCTGGTTTAGAGAGGGCTTAGGGATGTTTACGGTTTACGGATGTCTAGGGCCTAGGGTGCTGGCACCTCAGCCCTTAGGGCAGGGGAACCAGGACTGAGAAAGCTGGGCGTGCAGCAGCTTTCGAGCATTCTTTTTGGTCGGAGCCAGGCGCCTGAATATGCAAAGGGCAAGGAAAACCTAATAGTATTTTCCGTGCTGCATGAAGTGCATGCCATCACGGCATTACAGGCCATATGAAGCTGAGACGCGTCGGCGAGCCGAATTCACGCTGTACCCCACTAAGATATCAGAAGCGATCTGAGCTTGGCAAACATGCTTAGACATGAGGGGGCAAGGAGGCAAAGTAGCGGGCCAAACCCTTCTCATATCCAACAGGATCCATAAAGCCCACTTCCAAGGAATCGAGCGGATACCGTCGCCACAGCGCGCGATTCCATTATCACAACATGTCAGAGCCTAAGAAAGGCCGTTGTGGCTATGGCTTGGAAAGCTTCGGATTTATGTGTGAGGCTTGGTTTGTTGAGGTTCTCATGGTCCCTGACAGAGGTGCCGAAAAGCGTCCAGACTCCAGATCCTGACCAAAAAGATAGCCTCCGAACCCACATCCACCTCGATGCCTCCTGCTTGGCGTTGAGCCGTGCCAGGGGTGGTCCTTTTCCTCATCGTCATCGGCATCAGCCTACTCACGCGGGATCTTACGCACCCAAGACTTCAAGTTTTAACTGGATTAAGTATCCAGCCCTGATCATGCATAGCTCGAAGTGGGAAGTCAGTAGATCCATGTGCCTTTGCTCTTTCACGCATGAACCTTAAACCCCGACCCCTGACCCCTTGACCTTCTGCATCCTACGACCCCCTAGACTAGATCCGAAGTCGCCTACACCCCTAAACTCCGTACACACGGCAGACCATGCTCTGGGATGCAAGGGGTCAGCTTCCATGTGATGATATTTGGATTCACTCATCCATGGTGTTTCCCTAAGGCGTAATCACTTGACATGGAGGTATGTAGAACTCTAATGGTTCTAATGGTACTTAGCTTCTTATAGCATGTGCTAAGTAAGTGTTCAGATGCTCGGGGTTATGAATGCGCAATCAACTGAGCCCCATGGCTCACATGCTTTCTGCGATTGCTGCCCCGAGGATCCAACAGCACGGTCTGTGGATCCACAGCCGACTGTGTTAAGGGTACACGCAAAACTGTTGGGATCAGAACCGAAATTTTCGTAACGTTTCAGGCTGCAGGCAGGGTTGGGTTTACCAAATGCGAGAGGCGTCGGACAAGGGGTCAGATTTCCCTTGGAAATGTGCCTCAGCCAAAGCCAAGACAGACCCCAATGCCTAAATCCCACAAACAACTGCGTGTTCAAGCAGATTGCCCAAAGATAAGCCCTTGCCTTCGTGAGCAAAGGTACTTGTCCAAGAACCTCTTAAAGCCACTTGTGGAGCTGGCCGATGAGGTGGTCCCCTGCTTCCAAGTTAGCCTGTGGAGGGCCAGCATTTAGCCTCATTTAGCTTTTCAGGGAGTTTGAATGTAAGGATTTAACTACTTGGGCCTGGGTCTTAGTTTGAAATCTCAGTGCTGCGCTTCAGAGCCTGGGCGGTTTGTCCGGCCGACGCTCCGACACTCAGAGCAACGCTTCAAAAAGCTTCTAAGACCTGTCGGCATGCTTCATACTGGGCTTCAGATCCACGATGGGTAAAAGGTTAACAGCTGCGTATCTCCGCAAGCCCATCCGGGTGGGATATGTACTGCTGTTTAAAGTGAAAGTAGCCTCCGCTGCCCGGCATTGCTAGACCCTCTGGATGCAACGGCCGAGATTCCCCAAGACCTACCTTTCTGTGTGGGGGATTAGGCCTTTGATCTCAGCGAAAAGCTGCTGTCCACAGTATGATTTCTTACTGGTGTATACTTGTCTTTGACGTTAACTTGCATCGTGTTTGACAGCTGAGCTCATTCAACACCACCGGTTCGATGCAGCTGCTAATGTCTCGTTGGACCAACATCGCTGCAGACCTTGCCAGGCTTTGTCCGAGTGTGAGTGTCAAGAAACAGCAGAGAGAGAGAGAGAGAGGGAGAGAGGTAGATATGTAACAAAAATAAGATATATATACATATATATGTATGTATGTATGTATGTATGTATGTATGTACACATTCACATTACCTTGGGCGCCTGAAGCTCACAATGTTCCCGCACTCCTTGTTGTCATGTTTTGCTAGTCCTTTCGGCCAAGAAGAGGGCCCCAGCTCTAACGATCGATCCATTGGCTGCTGCCCCCACTCTGTAACAGTTGGATGTTATTTAGAACATAACTTTTCATAGCTCAGACTACGACCCTAATGTAGACTTACAGGGTAGGGGAGTATCCAATCGATCTAGTAAGAGAGACATTAAACGCACTGTCCCAGGAAAGCATCACTCGCCTGCAACTTGCTGCGACCAATTCAGCCACTACGCATAGCCTGGAGGAGATCGGGGGTCGTCTTCTTTATTTTGGCCCCAGTCCGATATTGGTGCTTGTTTATTGATATATGGGGTCGTGGTACGCAGCAACTGTCAAGGTAGTGTGTGTGCAAGCAAGGGTTCACAGAAGGAGCAACTATTTTTGGAGGTGCACATGGGACCACAACACGACAACTCCTCATGTGACTGTGCCATTAGCGGTTTGCTCTTGCTGACATGTCATAGCTCAATATGTTTCGAACCCCTCATTGTCTCGGAGTTAATGGCAAGGCAGAACAACCGAGGGGATGTTGCCTTTGGCAAGGTTTTTTCGTACCCAGGTAAATGAGCCTCTGTGTGAAGTTGCCACGTGATGGCTCACTTCTGCAGGAGGCTCAGAACGTCTCCAGCGAGATCAGGCCATGGATGGCTTTGCGGAGTGTTGCGGGCACACATGCTTCGTTCACTAGCGGAGCTTCGTCGCTTTAACATGCCGCTGAACGAAGGTGTGCGGATTTCTTCGGTCAGGTAGCTGCTTGAGGCCTAAGTAATCCACCATTCGTGAATGCTTGAATCATCACTACCGCCCTCCAGCCTCACCACCATCATCATCAGTCATCAGCTGGCCATGGTTGTCGTCACTCGAAGCCATAGATGCTTATCTGACCCCGATGCACCATCGTTGAGTCGTAGAGCCACATGAAGCCAAGTCATCGACTGTCAGGTTGCTCCGCCGACGGTTCGACAGCATGAAGACGGCCATCCGCTCCTGGGGAAAGTACGTTCCCTGGCCCCTTGGATGGCACCCCACATCTCTTGAGGTCCGTACTTCGTGCTCTGGGATGAAAACCCAGAATAATGATACAACAACAAATACCTACTAGTAACACTAACATATATATATATATATATTTCTATATATTTATATATTTCTATATATATATGTATATATATATATAGAAATATATAAATATTTCTATATATGTATATATATACATATATATATATATATATGAGCTGATGTTTGCGGCGACTTCGTCGAGTCGAACGTCTTTGAGCCCGATAACGCAGATGCTGCATGACTCCCTACCTCTAGACTTCCGAATCCTATGAGGCTGCAGGACCTGAACCTAAAGCCCCAAATCTCGTACTCCACGGCGGTTTTCAGCAGTTCAACCAAGACACCCTGCAATGCGGGCCTCGTCCTTGCAAAGTAGGGTTTAGGGTTTAGGGAGAAATCTCGTACTCCCTGGTTTGCCTTACGAGCGATCGCCGAGGCCTGTGGTACAGCTGATGATGCGAAAAGATGCCGAAGCTAACATCGAAGTCTCCGAGCGTAAGGCGCTAACCCTCTTCATATTTATGGGAATGGGCCCCCTAAACCAGAAAAGCCCTAAACCCGAAAAACCCCAAACAACTCTAAACCCTAAATTCCGAAATTTATGGGGGCTTGAATGATTGCTAATTAGCAGAATTTTCCTTCGGGTTGCAGGCTGATACCCTACCCCTTTTTTAGGGTACCTAGGTCTGTTATATAGAGAAGTAGATACCCTAAAAAAGGGGTAGAGTATGAGCCTACTAGCATTACCATACTTTCATGGGTATGGAATGACCCTTTCGGTCCCGAAACAGCCAGCGCCAAACAGAAGGCTTCAGGTGGGGCCCTCCTGAAACCCTCAAACAATGAACGCACGTTTGCAACACTGTAAGCCCTAAACACTAGCAGAGCCAAACCAGCTCCTCCTTGTACTTGAGGCAAAGTTTTGACTCGGGTTGGGAACCCTTGGAAAAGTGAGCCGAACGCCCCGTTATACTAGTGGTGGCCTTGCGACCACCGGCACCAAAGGCGGCGTCATCGTCACCATCTTCACCATCACCACCGTCATCATCAATGTGGTTGTGGCTATGATGTCGTCGTCGCGTCTGATGGCCGTGGTAATGACAGTGATGATTGCGGTGGTGTGGTGGTGTGAGACGGTGTGGGTATGTTGGCTGTTGCCGCTGCGATTGGT
The DNA here is from genome assembly GCA_003297005.1 of Symbiodinium sp. clade A Y106. NCBI lineage: Eukaryota > Dinophyceae > Suessiales > Symbiodiniaceae > Symbiodinium > Symbiodinium sp. clade A. Next base: position 172,610 of record BGNK01000770.1, on the reverse strand, counting down.
GCACTCATCAGGCTAAGGGTCGCTACAGGGATCAACACCCTCACTAGGAACTCGGCAGTCGCTGAACCCTGACACCCCAAGTCCAATATAATTACGCTAACAGCTTGCAAATTGGGTTCCCAGAAGGCCCCACAGCCTAGAATCGCAGAGCCCAAGCATGTTCAAGCCACAGCCCTAAAAACTCCCCCCTGCGCCCGAAGGTGACCATGTTCTTCTCAGACATCGCCAGTTTCACCACCATCGTCGAAAGCCTGCCGCCTAAGAGCTCGCTCCTCTTGCTGAGCCGTTACTTTCAGGAGCTTTCAGGGTTTGGGATTTAGGGTTTAGTAAGTTTAGGGTATATAGGGTTTGGGGTATGGGGTTGACGCTTCGAGTGTCTGTGAGAGTGAGAGAGAGAGAGAGAGGGAGAGAGGGTATAGGGTTTAGGGCTGAGGCAGGCAACTTGGAGGCACTTCAGAGAGACCTCGATCAAACAGGGTCTAGGGCCGTTTAGGGTTTAGGATTTAGGGCTGGTGCTGAGAGTAGCTTAAGATCTCGGATTTTTCGGGGAGTCCTCAGGCTTACGGTGCTTTTAATTCGAAGAATATCCGGGGTCGGAAGAATTAGTCATAGTATTCCCTCATAGCCGCTATATAATCATAGCTGACATGATGGGCTCCTCAAAGCCAGCTTCATTGTCTCCGTTTTGCTTCCACAAAGCAGGAAATGTCCAAGATCGTGGACGCCCATGGAGGCATCGTTGTGGAATTCATCGGCAGCTCGTCCACGACACAGAGGTTGTTTGCTTCGGACGTCTGCCGAATTAGACCAACGCCGATTCTGGAATATTCAGGCCAAGTAGTACCATTAGAGGGCCGGAGCTTGGATGTGTTGGAGTTGAAGGTGCAGTCTCTCAAGTCCCAGGCGTTTCAGCCTCCATCCCCATAACGTCGTTCCGCTCACACCCGAGAACTCGTTGCCTAAGCCCACCAAAATATGATGCTCATCACGAAGCCCCCTTAAAACTTCGAACCCTCTACCCTCTATTACCCTACGCCCATTTTGTGCCGTTCTAAAGCCTCGAAACCCTCCAGTTGCGCCCTAGATACCTCCCTCAGCCCTTTAACATGACTATCTCAGAAAGCTCGGAACTCCAGAGCCCTCTAGGACCAGGGCTTTGGGGTTTAGGGTTTAGGGGTATGGTTTCATGTGGATGTTTGGGGGTGAGAAGTGCCCAGGCGATGCGATACTTTGCATCTACGGAGCACCCGTCGTCAACGACAGCCATGCCACCGTCGCAGTGAAAGCTGCAGTCGATGCCCTAGCTCTGGAGAGTGCGTGTTTTGTGAATGGGCTGTTTTTTAAGCGTCCGCGTTTTTTGAATCTTTGCTGGCTCGGTGGGCAGACTTGGTTGAGAAAGCCAATCAGCTGAGGTGGAGATGTTGCACGCCGGGGTCCTCAGAGGGTTTGCTGCGGGTGCGTGAGTGACCTTGTGTCAGCTGGCACTATGTACGCTAGAACTCGCCACATCATTCGGCGATTGTGGTGAGCGGCATGCTCTGCTAAAAGACTCTGAGGTCATGCTAAGAGCCCAAGAGTGTTCCTGCCATGCTAAGAGTTGGTATCTGAAGAGCTTAAGAGCCTGATAGAGAGCTTTTCGCGCCAGAACCCATTCTCTAGCCTGGCCTGTAGAATTAAGATCTACAGTTCTGACAGAGCGGAGCTTGTCCATGGTCGCATCAGGCCGCTCGGATGATAAGCCTCACACACCTTAAACCCTACAAACAGGCTTGCCCCGACAATGCTAGCAAGAGCGGCAATATTTAGTGACAACAGTAACAACTACAACAATAGTGTACTTACAATAATAGTAAGGCTCCGAAGAACTTCCACTACACTACAAGACTGACAGGAAGAACTAGAAACCCCAAAGCCTTCCGGAGACCAGGCCATAGGCAGCATCAACGCATGGCTGGATCGACGGGAGCTACCGAGGAGCCCAGTGGAGCCGGGGGTTATGGAGATCTTGGGGTTGAGGGTTTATAGTGAACCCCAGAAAGTTGGAACATGATTTTGGGATGATTAATGCTGGGATCCCCTATACTTTGCCTTAAGGGTATGAGGGCAATTATGTTCCAACTTTCTGGCTTCTACCGTCTTTGCCTTAAGGGTATGAGGGCAATTATGTTCCAACTTTCTGGCTTCTACTGCAGGGGCCCGGCTGAGCATGAGAGTCGACTGTGCTTCGCTTCATATGGTGCTGAGAGAGGATCTCCATCCGTTGTGGAGTTCACACTGGCAAAGTGCTCGTTGGCAACATGGGCATCTAGACGCGAAGTCGAGGTAAGATGGGGGCCCTAGTATTTGGAACAGGGCTTTGGAGTATAATATTCAGTATGCTAGACTAATACGAAGGAACCCTGAGGACGATTATTGGCACTTGTTCAGACTTCTATATGAAATCCCGGATGTTGGGGAGATGTGTGCTTGTACTTGGCAAACATCGACTGCATGGGAACCACTCCGAGCACCCTTCCTCTTCTTTTCTTCGGCGTCATGTTTCGAGGTGGCTGTTCGGGAGGGTGTGGCGGGTTGAGGCGAACAAACGATAAAGTGATCCTGTCGATGACTTCGGCTCTTCCGGCGTGCATTGCTGCGCCCTTCCGGCAAGCCTGTCGTAAACATGGGAGCTCCTGCAACAGCTCAACCCGAGGTTTCTATCCAACATCCTTCGCTCAACCTCGCCGGACAACTGCAGTGCGAAACATCACCACCTGCAGTCGCCGGCACTACCACTACTACGACGATCGCAAGTTTTGAATCGCCGTGCTCCCCAGCATCATCGTCGTCAGCAGTGCCATCATCACACGGCTTTCAGAGCATGAAGCACCAACTCGCCCCAGTATTCACGATGATGAACTGTAGACCTATTGGCAACTCAGGCATGCAATCGCGGATCAAGTACGGCATTGCTACTCGGCTGCCTTTGTAGACCTACCTGGCTCACGCCAAGAGCTGCGCGCAAAGTGGTATGTAGGGCGGTTGGAAAGCCCTTAGTTTGTTTTCCTGCACTTCTGTCTCAAGTCTCCAAGACCTCTCCTAAACCCCTAAATTCGAATCTAACCTACCCTTAACCTTAGATGGCTGGTGTCGAACCCTTCTGGCTGCTTCGCTTCATGCAAAGTGCTGAACCCCAAGAGGAAATGCCTGAACCCGAAACCCTAAAGACACATCAGTCAAGCATGACTGCCGAGCTCTTTCGGCGAGTCTCGGGTTGAGATCTGGGTTTAGAGGTGCAGATATAGCTTTGCAAAGAGCGGGTGCAGGGATGATGCTGTAATTCCCGCGGCTTCCCCGGTTCAAGCCGCTGAAAAGACAAAACTTGTCGGCCCTCATAACCGGTAAATAACCTCTATAGGAGTAAACGTCAGATTCACGGAAAGGTCCAGGCGCCAAACCTGGGCCCAGCTGAGTCCCATGTCTTGCAGCCGAACTCGAGACACGTGAACAGCCTGTTAGCTTGGAATAGCTTAGACAAGGAGATATCTGTTTATTTAGACCAAATTTAGGCGCTGTATTTTTGTGGACACGACATCTTCAGGTGCATTCCTACAGCATTGTGAGTATTCGCCCTTCGCCGCGTCCTCCGAGGTGGGTGATGAGTGCAGCATGCCGGGGCGGCTGGAAGAGCTCAACAAGACTTATGGCACGCAGCCACTTTGTGCGAACGTGGGCACATGACAAGTGGCAGAAGCTAAAGGTTTGCTCTAGGACACAGTCCTCGATGTAAGCTGTTGCGGTTACCTGAAGAGTTCAAGGAGGTGAGACCGGCATGAAACTGAGGTTGCTGGTCTCTGAGACGACGCACACGGACTTGGATATCGAAGGCTTTGTGTCACGCCCCATAGATGCCAAGCCTGCAGTTGAGAATTGGAGAATGGGTGGAGGTTGCGTTTCCGGAGCGACAGTCTTTGTTACTTCTTTGGCGCAGATCGACTGACAGAAGCCAAGAAACCGAAGTCTCGTGTCTCAGCTTTTGTCCGGCGAAGTGACGTCGTTCTGCGCATCTGGGACACCTGAGCCCCAAGCCGGTGTTTTCGAAGCCACACCGGCTGCACGAGTCAGTGGCAGCTAGCACGACGCATCTCAAATCCGAGGACTTTATCCGGCCGTCTGCGGATGCTGCAGAGAGCGAGCAGAAACTCTGTGAAAGGGAGGGGGCTCTTTAGATCATGTTTCGGGTTCCCGGAGTATCTCTTTGACATGGGATGACTCACTTCGGCCTGCAAGGGGAATCAAGACCTGCCCCCATGCAGAAATGGATCTGGATAGCTTGTCTTTCCCACATTGTTCGAGTTTGGAGAAAGACAGTTGCAAAGACATGCAGTGTGTGGATGCGTTTGGCAAGCTGGCATCATACTCCAAGCCTTGCAGCTAGATCGAAGACCATGTAACTGTTGAACAGATCGACTGTCGGTGAACCCGCCGTTGAAGCTGTCGGCATGGCCAAGGATTTTCGAAGTCTGGAAAGCCAACCGTCGTCCCTCCAAGGCCGTTTCATGTGGGGACTAGGGGTGTTGCATGGGTTTAGGGCCTAGGGGGTGTACGGTCAGCTCAGCATTTGATTAGAGGTGGTTCGGGCTCATACCTCGCACACGTGGGGACTACAGCCAATGGTGAGCTTTCGGGTGATCTGTCAATGGATCGCGACACAGACCAAATGTTAGTAAACGCCCCTAAACCCTAAACCCTAAACGAGTCCCATTAAGCTCTAAACCACAGCGTTTGAAGCATGCTCGAGGAGGGACTCCAGAGAGCAAAGGACCCTAAGATAAATCCTAAACGATGAGCAACCCTGGCTTACTAATCTAGGGGCCTGCATAAGTACCAATACTATTTTGGGGGTGCTTTATCATCATTATGGTATAGTTGGCCCCCAAACCCCATTAAAACTATCAAGGCCCCTATATTATGCTGCTTCCCTTGACCTGGCCTCCTCCTCGAATTGCAATTGCCTGTAAGCGCCAAACCCTCAACGGGACCCTCACTTACAGTAGAAGCCAGAAAGTTGGAACATCATTATCCTCATGCCCTTAAGGTAGAGTATAGGGGATCCTAGCACAAATCCTCCTAAACCCATGTTCCAACTTTCTGGGGTTCACTGTANACAGTAGAAGCCAGAAAGTTGGAACATCATTATCCTCATGCCCTTAAGGTAGAGTATAGGGGATCCTAGCACAAATCCTCCTAAACCCATGTTCCAACTTTCTGGGGTTCACTGTAGTTATAACTCCGAAACCTCCAGCCCGGAAGGCCACGCTCGAGGAAAAAGCGGCTGACCTCTACACAGAGGTGCGGTTTAGGGTTCAAGGTTTAAATTTAGGGTTCGTCAAGCTCCAGGCGGGCATATACAAGTCTGTGCAAAAGGGTTCTTCAAGCAATCGGTAGATAGCATTTTCATTCCTAACTCTTAACCCCATACGATCTATACGCGCTACACCCTAAACCCAAATCATAAGGACCGCCGACAGCTGATGACAGCTGTCAGAACCCCTGGTCATGAATTCCTCCTGCATGGGTAAGCGGGTCTTAGGTTTAGGACCCACGGGGTCGGATCTTCGGTTGCAGATCGTTTTCAAAGTCGTTTCCAATTTCACCCATCGTCTAAGCCTACTTTTTGGACCAAGGACGGACAGGCCAAGGAAGTTGTCATAATGAGTGGAATCCGGTTCTTCCTCGCTTTGGGTAGGCCGAGGCATCCATAGTTTCTTGTCCTATTCAACTTGAGCAGTCTCTGAAGCGAGCTGCCGGGAGACTTCAGCTGGTGTGGCCACGGTTCAAGCATAGTGTCGAGAGTAGTGCGAGTGAAGCCTTTGCATTGCAAACCATCCGCGGAATATGGCCGTCAACGAGGCAGTGCACGAGATCTTTCTCCCCCTGGAAGAGGAGGTTTGTGATGCATCGGCGACGGTGTTCCTCTCCATTCTCTGCTTCTTCGGCCTGGCGGTGACCTTCTTCGGATATCGGATTTACAAAGTTGCCTTTGCGTTCTTCGCCTTCCTGGTGGGTTTCGGCTTAGAGGCACTGGTGGGATCGCACTGGATCAACGAAATGCCAGAAGAGGCCACAACGGTGAAGAAGGTGATTGTGCTCGTGTGCTGCGTGCTCTGGGGAACGGTAGCAGCAGTGCTCGCGCGAAGGTGCCGGGAGGGCATCGAAAAGATGCTGGGCATCGTGTTTGGCATATTTCTGGGCCTGGCAGCGACATGCCTGATCGTGTATGCTGTACAGAAGCCCCTGGATTCTGCTATTGGTGAGGCCTACAAGGGCTGGGAGCAATTTGGAGGCGTCACCCTCGGAGTCCCCCTTGCCTTGCTGGCAGGATACCTCTGCAGATCCTGGGTAACTTAGCAGCTGAGGTAACCGCTTCACCTTTTGAGGTCTATATAACCCTACCATCATTCAAGAAGGTTAAGCCTTTTTGGCGCTAGGGTCGAAATAATCCTACCAGAATTCGAAAAGTAGCCTTTTTTGGGTGCCAGGGTACTCAGCCCCTAAGGTGAAGCACTTAATCATGATCGTGACCGCCTTCTTCGGGGCTTGGGCCGCCTGGCGCTGCGCCTCGAGCTTGCTCCGGTGTGCGGAGGCGAGACAACCGGCCCCGGCCCCCAAAACTAGAGCCGAAAGGGTTGGATATGTTAGGATCCTTTTTTTTGAAGCAGGCTTAGTTCGAGTTCCATGAAGTATGAGATGCCTCGAGGTGGAATCCCATGTGCTAAGTCGACACATCATCAACCTGCTGATTGTCATCGGCCTCGGTGTCCTTGGCCTCGTCGCTCAAATCCTGTGGCAACCTCGTGGGGAACGCAAGGTGCAGGAGCGGACGGTGGCAGGAGGGGTGTGATCTCCGTGACCGAGTGAGTCCAGTACAGGGGGCCTAAGTGCAACGTTTCATTCCGATATTCTTCCCCAGAGACTCCAACACTCCAACGTCCCTTAATGAGGGGGCCTTGACTGAGCATCCGTCCTATTGAATATAGTTCGATCAACATTCCGTAGTTCGGGCATTTTGGAGTCTTTGGGTTTGTGCATGGTTTAGCTTTTGAGCCGGATCATGTTGTACGGGCCGTGGTGACCGAAGCCAGCACGATGTGGCAGTGTACAGGGCTGGTCACTCGAGTTTCGCCTGCAAGGATAGAAGTAAGACCTCTAAGCGTCCCCGGTGCCAGTGATAATGTTCTAGGATTCTAAGTGTTTGGAGCTTAAGCTTTAGCAGAGTGTTGTTTCGGCGTGAGCCTAAGTTACAAAGCTCTTTCCTGCATGATCAGTGCTTTTAATTCAGCACGGGCCCGCCCACGCTCATTACACTCGAGTGTAGTGTGGTGAAGACCATGCTTTGGCACAAGTCTGCATGGAGTGGCGCGGCTCTCATTCAGAGATGTGCAATCGGAGTTCTTAAAACGATGGCTTGCGGGATCCCAAATCCTGTGCATGCTGCGTGCGAGCGTGAGAGAGACTCGAAATCCAGAAGCCTCGCCCAATCCTACACCCTCAACCCCATCCAATGTTCGAGGCAACCCTAGAAACTACATCAGAGATGACGGGTTTGGAAGATAAGAACTTGGTTTGGTAAACAGGAAGAAAGGAACCGTCAATGTAAGCATGCTACAAATTGTGGTCATGCAAAGCCCGGATAGCTGGGTTGACGCCTGGGTTTGGAGGTTTCAGAGTTTCAATGAGTCTAAACGATTTTGCAAGAACGGGTTCGGGGCCTCCGAAGCTTTACTGTTCAGGCCGTCGAGCACTACCGCCATGGCCGGTTTGAGCAAGTGGCCCGGAGAGAAGCATAGGGTTTGGGGTTTTAGGGCAGGGTTTTTCTTTACAAGCTTGCAGCTTCATCCTTTGTGGTTGAGGGTGGTTTGCCTGTTAAAGCTGCGATGATTGCGATATGTTGGGAGAAGCGGCATCAGCCCTTCACCTCACAAAAGCAAGAACGCAACCAACAGTAGCAATCATAACTTAACAATAGTAGCCAGAATAGCAACAATTGTAAGCCTTAACCGCTGAAGGCCGAAAGCCTCAACCCTTCAGCCGTTCCTAGCTAGCCAGAGAAGCATTGACCTTGCGCATGAAGGCGAAGGAAGGTTTCACTGCTGCTGGCGAAGCCATGCAGAAACTCACGGGCGTGCAGGACTTGGATTTTGGGTTATGGGGTCGGGCTAGGCTCTCTAAACCCTGAACCCTTCAGTTTGGCTTTCATAAGGGGGTTTGGTCAATGCCTTGAAGCTGTGCCCGGAGTGGCGCTGAAGATTCGCTTCTCTGAACACTCTACACGAGGGGTCTCGAAGGCCGATTGGCCTTGAAGGACCATCCTCATATTGGCGTGCCGCACCCAAAGCCTACTGTTGCGTGCAGGATGTATCTTCTGCGCTGATGCTGCAGCGCTGCCTCTTTTTCTGCAAGTTGCGATTGATGTTGATTGCAACACAGCGGTTTGAATAATCAGCAAAAGGAAGGAAGCTTTGATAGTTCTTGTAGGCTTATACCAACATGTAAACTACAACTCTACTGTAATTGTTAAAGCCCCTATATTGTAAATGGCCTTTGAGGTTAGCCTGGGAGCATGGCAGCGTGTCAAATTCAGCCAATCCTTCCCTTCCTGCCAGGGATTATGGGACGTAGGATTCAAAGTTGCCTCTGCCTGGATAGGTTCTTGCGGCGGCGGGCCGCTTATATGTCGGTTCTTCAGTGACTTTCTGCATTCACTCTTTGTTTGTGTTGATGCAGAACTTGCCGCCGTGAGGTCGCTGCACGATTCAATTTCAATTCTAGGTCTAATGAATCTGCCCGGTGGCCTTTATTAGTTTTGAGAAGCACATCTTCGAATGCCTCCACGGCCACGGCTCGTCTTTCATAATGTACTTTGGACCCTATCACACATTCCAAGACGCCAAACCCTTAACCCTGCTTTCCCTAAGTATATGCCCCCCCGAATATTCCCAAATGGTAACACCCTGCAAACCATATTCCTTTATTTCATGGCATAGTATGCCACAAAGACGATATCTAATCACTAGATCAAAACCCTAAACGGAAAAAGGGGCTTATAAAACAAACAAATCTAGTTCCCTCTCCTCATGGCTTCCTCCATCGAGGTGTGTCCTATGCCGAGACCCCTCCGCCCGAGGACTGGGATGGAGCAACGAAGCTGAGAATGTAAAGGGGTACGGGGTGTAATTATGTTTTAAGATTCATAGGTTTTGGGGTTACAGCGTACTTACTGCATGTAGACTTAAGATGAAGAATTTCTGATATCCTAGTTGTGCGATGGGGATGGCTGCGAGCAAGCGCGAGAGCAAGACGGGGGAATGGTTTGGTCGCACTGCGAATCGCATGTTCGTTTGACGAAGGCTCAGTTGCAGCACGGACCTGAACACTCGTTGTCGCGCTCGCTGGCTCTTTGCGATTATTTGTGCTTCTCGATCTCTATCTCCATTTCCCTCTCCTCTCTCCCTTTCCCTCCCTCCCTCTCTCTCTCGCTCTCTCTCTCTCTCTCTCTCTCTGTCTCTCTCTTTCTTCTCTTTCTCTCGCACTGTCGCCGTCTCTCTCGCCCGTCTCTCTCCTCGCCCCTGTCGCCTCTTCTCTCACCATCCCTCATCTACGACTCAATGCATATAGTTGTCTGTCAGGCAGGCAGTCATTCAGAGGGCTTATACTTGTTGCATCTTTAAGCATGCTTGTGCATTGTATGTCCACGCAACTGTGTCGGTGCGTTTATGTTGTGCTGACTGTGTTCACGCGCAGCTTTTTGCTGTCCATATATGCATACGTACACACACACACACACGCACGTATAGATATATGGATCTGTACATGTACAGACGGTTTCAATTGGACATGTTTCTACATAGGTAGACAGATAGATCGATGGTCTCTGTCTCTCTGTGTCACACTTTCTCTCCCTCTCTCTCTCCCTCACCCTCTCCCTCTCGCTCCCTCTCTCCGTCTCTTTCTCCCTCTCTTTCTCCCTCTCTCTCTCCCTCTCTCTCCCTCTCCCCCTCTGTCTCTCATCTTCGCCAAGGTTTGGGATCGAGCCGGCGAGTGAGACACAGCGCCGCCTGCTGGTGGACGAGACACAGATCAAATGCAATGACTCGTGCAGAGCTTCGAAAGCTAGAGCAGGACAACACAAGACTTGATGCACATGAAAAGTAGCAGGTTTCGTCACCATCGTCGTGGCCATCGTTGTCGCCGGAACATTATGAGATTCAACACCTTTGTGCTCACCTTCTCCATCACCATCACGCAGGTCATGGAAGTCTTCATATTTCATCTGCAGTACTATCGCATTTCATCTCCACAATCTTCATCTTACGCATCCCACCACCAGTACTGCTTGTCACAACTATCATCGCCATCACCCATTATCATCTTCTTCTGCTTCACCGTCATCATTGGACATCATCACCATCAGTATCATCATCATGTGTTTTCGCCTTCATATCAGTATGATCCATTGTCACCGTCATTGTCATCATAAGTATGTGTTGTGAGCGCCGGCCTCTGTATCTGGGGTCGATAGAGAAGTGTGTCGAAGTGTAATTGTACTCCACTCAAAAATCTTCGCTTCCCATCTATCTGTTCGTGTTGCAATTCCGCGGTCATCTCATATACGCATTGGCATGATTCAATTATAGCTGTTCGTGCTAGCGTTAGCTTGGATGTTTATGATTGATCCTTTGATGCGATTCTGATTCTGCTTAGATCACCAGCAGGCATCTGTTCCTGCACGTTTGTTTTGTACAGTCTGTGGAAGTGCCCCCCGCAACATGGAAGCTGCCGAGACTGGACTCGAGCAACAGTTGGACAACTCATGCGATTTCGGGATCGGGCTGTGGATGTAGGGAATCGGCCGTTGTCTCCGAGCTACAGTCGAATACCGAGAAGAACGAGGGAGGGAGAGAGAGAGAGAGAGGGAGAATTGCAGCTGCAGATTCACTACCGCTAGCTGCAAGGGTTACCGAAGAACGGGGCTCAGCAACGAAAGTCAATATTGCGGAAGCACAACCTTCAAGACGTGTCATATAGGGTCAGAAAATAATGTTATTTCCTGGTCGTTAGGGTTTAGGGTGTAGGGTAGTCGCGATAGTTTGCGCATCCATTTTGCAACGGGTCATGTCTCTTCGCGTGGCTCCAGTGGTCTGTAGCTGGTCTGCTTCGGTTTTACCAGAATCATGCCTATGACGGATCATCACCACGACTGTCGATTCGCTTCTGAGTAGACATGAGAAGCTGCCTTATGCTGGGGGCCTTGTTCAGTGTTCAGGTGCTTGCGGAGTTCCAGAGAGAGTGCTACAGTAGAGTTCAAGGTCAAACTCATAAGATCCTTTTGCAGTACCGGTTTCGGATAGAGTCAGGGGAGCATTCCGCAAGCACGAGCCGTGAGCTGCCCTCGTTTGCCATGAATTTCCCGCGTTCGTTGAAAGCTCTTGAGCCCAAAGTGCGGGGTCGGCAATCAAAAGCCCCGGAGACTTCCAAAGCCACTCGGTGAAGGAGTGTTCCTCAAATGGCGCAGGCATCCCAAGTAAGGCATACTGCATGTTTATTACAGCACATCGGGTTTTTAGGTTTTGTGGGAAAAGGAACGAAGAGAGATTGGAGTCTCTGGGCAAGGCAGACATCTGAGAACAGGATTAGGAATGAGGTTGCTCCGTGCAGCCGGCGCGCGCTTGGACCAGAATAGATAGAAAGAAAAGCCTCACAGCGTGAACCCTTCAAATCCCACACCCTAGAATCCCTAAACCCTAAATCCTAATCCTAAACCCCTAAACCCTAGAATCCCTGAAGCCCTAGGCCTGAACAGTTTGTTCAACCCGAAACTTCAACCCGAAAGCCTTAAACCCTAAGCCCTAATCCAAAGCTGACTCCTCAATTTCCAACAGCTTCTTCTATCTCTAAAGCTTAGTAGCCGAGTAGGTAACCTTTAACCTTTCGGTGTTTATATAATCCTGCCATAATTGAAAAGGTTAACCTTTTTTGGGCTGGGTTGCTCAGCCCCTAAGAAAGAAGGCTCCTCATGCAACAGTAAGCATCCGTAGGTTCTAGGCTATACACGCTTTAGGGTTTGAGTTGCCCCTTAACCCCAAACCATTTGGGAGTTTCCGAGAATGGGGGAACACTGATATAGCACCCTAAATAGTAGGATCCTTATTACAAGGACCCCAAAATAAGGTACCCCTAATCTTCGGAAACTCCCATTTAGTTGTAGGACCTTGGAGTCTTCTGACGGAGTTTGTTGAGTGAGGCCGGGACTCGCATGAAGGACACGGCGCGGGTCTTAGACCGAGGTCTGTCCCAGATTTAGGGCATATATAGGGCTCATAGTTTAACTTCAGGGAGTACGGTTTAAGGAGTTTTGGGTTTAGACTTTTGGGCATTTGTCAGCTCGGCATATGCTTTATCGAACCAGTTTAAATTGCAATATATTCCTTGTTGAACCACATAGAGTGTATTGTGGTTGTTCCGACATGCGGCTTCTTCATACTCTGATTCATCAATGGCCACGTAGCGACATTGGGATAGTAGTGGTGGGTGATTCATGATGGAGCTGGATTGTAGAAGACATGCATCCTGGTTTTCGAGATGAAGGCCGTCTAGGAGGGAAGGCCTCGCAGTGTTTTGTTGACTTCTGGCTTATCTGGGGATCGATAAACCTGCTGTCTTGAGGGTTAAGTGATTATGGGGTGTTCCGAGACTTCTTCGCCAAGAGTCGGTTTGTAAACCCCTCACGTTGGTTAGGACCGATCTTGGTAGGTTTTCCAGTAATTAAGCTGTAAAAGGCAGGCGTTTGGGTTGCAAAGAGCCTCTTGAAGAGGCTAACGGAAACCCGGGGCTGTTTTTCAGGAGCCTTTGTGGCATAGGCCCTATTGAGCCGAAGATCTGAGTGCGCGTGCCTAGCTTCTGTGTTAACCAGACACGCACAGGCTCTGAGTTTGGAGTTGTGGAATGGATCCGTACATTGGCTATCTAGTAGGCTCACTGTTATTTCCGTTCCCTCATTCCTTACAGCAAGTAAAGCCATGAGAAGATCTTGCCCCCACCCGCGAGGTGGCGCTATATTGCTACATGTCCGCAAACTGCAACGCAGCTGACAAGCATAGCTCCCTCATTCTGGCGAGAAGAAGGCCGCCTTCCGGGAAGGCCTCGCAGTTTTGTTTGAGTTCGGCTTAAGGCCTTAGCTTATGAGTTCAGGCGGCTTTTGACCTTATGCTGATTTCTGGCGGAATTGCACAGTGGGGTATACTTCTTTACTTATCCAGTGTCCCAGGTATCATGTTTTGTTCTTTCCCGGGTTCTCATCAAAGTTATGTGTTTGCTCTTTTCATGTCTTCTAGTTAGGCCGTGGACAGAAGAAGCAAACTGTCGGCGGGAGCTGCGGCTTGCTAAAGGATCTCGAGCTGTTCCTTCACCATTGTGATGCAGACTGCCGAGATTGCCTTCTCAAAGATCGAAACCCATGTAATCTAATCCACAATATTCCTTCCCACCGAATAGTACTTCTTCCGCTTGCTGCTGCTCTTGCTCCTGAACCTCCCTATTTCAACATTAGGTGTAAAAGGCGCGGGTGATTTCAGTGGGATTTCCTGGAAAGTGCTCTTCTTTTCTTAATTCTCAGGGGGGGCGGGGGGCTGTAGAAAAATGGGAAGTGTCTAGAAATGTTTAGAAGAAGGGGATTCAGGGCTGGAGCGTCCAAAACCGGTCGCGGCTGTCGTCCGAAGTCTCAAACTCGGATCCTTCCTTTGCTGCGAGCTGCGGCCTTTGTCATGGGCATCCTGGCTTGTCCTGGCTTGGTTGCTGGAGGGCTTTGGGTGTTAGGGGTTGACGAGGGCTTGAGGGTTACGGAATAACCCTAAACCCCTAAACCCTAAAACCCTAAACCCTGTTTAAGGGCTCTTCTATCCGGTTGGATATTTTTTTCCCACGACCCCTGGCGTGGTCCCTGAGTCGGAAGCACGGATCAGCTAGTCGTAATTGGCTCCTTACAGACTCATAGGCGGTTGTCAAAATTCGGGTCCCTTCTTGGGTGCCCTGAATATTCGGTCCCGTACTATATGGCAGTGAGTCAAAACCTTCTGGTATGTAACAGGGCCGGGGCGCCCCTCGCGCGACAAAGTATGTAACAAAAGCGGATTTTTGCGACAAGGCTGGCGCGACAAGGGGCGCGACAAGGTCCATCATATATTCATATATGAATGTATGCATGTGTACATGTGTATATATAATGCGTGTATATATATATATATATATATGTAGGTATGTATTTGGTCCTGTCTATATTATGAGGCACGCTCGTGTGCGAGTGCTGCAAACGTTGAGCTTGGAATTGAGTGTTGTAGGTTTGGATCCTGGTCGTGTGTCCTGAACTTTGTTGTGAGAGCCGTGCATTGTCGTGGTTTTCTCAGCCGTCGCGCGACAAGGTCTGCGACAAGGCGCGAAATAGGCGCGACAAGGCACAAAGTTGCTCAGCCCACCACTTGCCCATCCAGTCCTTAACTAAGACTAGCAGAGTGGAACAATGCTGTACAGGAAATATCATGAGTCATGAAAGGTTAAGCNCTCAAAGCCGGCGCGACAAGGGTTTGTAACAGAGGGGGGGGGGGGCCCCGCGACAACACGGGGTATTGACCCATGGCCATATTAAGACCCCCAAAGGGGGCCTTAATTTTGACAACCACCCTCATGACACGGTGGTTGCCGAGACCCAACTGCATGAAGCTAGCCGCAGCGACGGCCACTGCCCTACCGGACGGTTTAGAGCTTCGGGATGCGTACTATAGGGGCCTTCATGATTACCTATACTACTTTGGGGGTTCCTCATTATAAGTGTACTAGAATGGGCCCCAAAACCCTGTTGTAATTATTAATGCTCATATATTAGACATAACCTCAGCCCATGCTGAAAAGGGATGTGTAGTGTTCGTGGCTCTAGTTGTTTCCTGCATCAGACTCTAAGAGGTGCAGGTACTTCCGGGTCGAACGAACGCAACTTGAAACCAGCAGTGGTGGTGTCACGCTGGCTACTCGAAGCAGAACTTGCAATGCTGTAAGCATCAACACTGACAGCAACAGCCAGAGATCACCTCCCTGCCCTGACACTCGTGTCTGACTCCGGCAGATAATTGCTGGTACTGCATCTACAGGACCTTCTTCCCCATTCATGACTACAGCACAGCTGTTGGCCGAGCTGATCTGGTCGATCTGAGGTAAAGATTTTCAGCTGCGCCTTTTGCCGTGGGTCCCAGAGGCCTTGCTGCCAAACCAGGGCCACCACGCCCGTTGCGTGTTTCCTTTGAGTGGTGCCCGAGGGGAGAGGGGTTATGGCGATTATGGTTTGGCTCAAGGCCAGGGCGCAGGCTCAGACATAAATTGGGGATTTAGGCTGGACAGTGCTAGGGCTAGGGGTCAGCCTGTTGCAGAAGGACTTGCTAGCAGCAATAGCATTGTAAAGCACGTCTGCCCCATAAGAAATGTAACTCTCGCCGGCTGGCATCTGGAGCAAGATAGCTTTTGATCCAACAACGTGTCGAGGGCGTGCTTCAGAATATATCATCCGCATCAAGACTTGTATCCAGAATATGCAGTAGCCTATTAGTAATTATTAGGATCTTACTGTATATTGAAACAAGGGCCCTTGAACAAAAAACTCAAGCACCCTTAATGTTAAGAACTCCCCAACCACATACATACATACATACATACATACATACATATATATATGTACACATAATATTACATAATATAGTATGACATAATATACTTTATATATACATATGCATATATATATATGTATATATATATATATATATGTATATATATATGTTATAAAGCTGGCGCGGCGCTGGGAAGAGGCCTGCATCATCCCGGATGACGACATTCAGCTGCTCGCAGATGGCCAGCATCCAGATCCCAATCATGTGCTCGGAGTGCAGGCCTCCTTTCATGCTGCCTTGCATTTAAGGATGTGGTCATGCCCAGTTTCTTTGCAGGTTTGTTTGAAAGTGTTGGGATCCAAATGCTTGTCTAGCTCATCCAAGAGAGGCCCAGGAAGCAGAGTTACGGCAGTCAGCAGTGGCCGCCAGTGAACAAGTGGAGCAAACGGCGGGAATAAGGTAGAGGTCCGTGCAGTGATGTGGCTGCTTGCAGGTCATTGGCTCCAACGTCATCCTGCGGTGTTGGATTAGCGGAGCAGAAGCCGTGTCCGTGACGAATACCGAGGCGGCAGAGGGGAGTGCAAGTTACTAGTAGCCTGAAACAGCTGCGGCCGAAGGTGGATGCAGAAGCTTGAGTGAATACTACGTACCTGTACGGATAGTGTCAACAGTGAGCTTCAGAGTGAACACTGAAACAGACTCCTTTCTTAAGCAGTTTCTGCTGGAAAGCTGTCCGATGCAAAGCTGCATCGCCACTTAGGGAGAATCTGGCTGCAACGGCTACCTGCACACTCGATCGCCTCAAGCCGCCTGCATTCCATAAACTTAAATTAGAATCAAGGCAGAACAAGTACGAGCATTCACCTCCCTGTCAACATCTCCCAACGCGAAATCTGAAGGCAAGCCAACTCGCAAACAGAACGATGCAACAATCTCTTGCCGACTCGATTTCTTGGGAACGAGGCGCACTTTACATCTACAGGCTGACTGAGGGGCAGTGCAGAAAAGCTTCAAATCTGCACAGCAGCGAAGCCCTTTATTTGAAGACCCATACAGCCCGAATTTTGTTTAAAGCACCATATTATGGAAACCTTACTGAATGCTACAGATCCCTATTATGGCAACTTAAATTAAATTGTTTGCAGGAGGTCTTTCTGCCCGAGCTCTCCGATGCCCGCGAGGATCCTCCGGAGCAGGCTGGGAAGCGTTCGAGCAACCCATTCTTCGTTTCTGGAGGTTTTATGAAAAGCCTTTAAAACGGCCGGATTTTCGAGCGGAAACCAGCCGTTCATTCGACGCCATGTTGTGGATCTGAGGTACTCTATGCAACTAAGCCTAAACCCCAAACCCTTAAGCCCGAGCCCTAAACTTTAGCCCTAAACCGTCAGACAGTGTACCCTGCTTAGGATGTTCGTCGTAGCCCCTAAACCCTAAACCCAATGCCTGCCTTGGAGCGACTGTGTGAGTCGAAACCCTAAGCCCTATAAACCCTAAACCCCCTGGATTGTCCGAGTGTGAGCGCCGAAACCCCCCCCAAAAAAAGGGCCGCAAACCAGAGTCCCAGGTGGCCCTGCTTCCCGTGGACCGCTGCCCTGGAGACTGCCCTTGGCTCTTCGAACGGGCCTTCGAGTATGTAGGCCGGGTTTGTAGGTTATTCTGCGTTCGTGTTCAGGTTGTTGCGATTATGTTGTGTTTTTCAGTATTCCACTTGTGGTTATGATGAAGGTGGTGATGATTACTATATTAATATGTTTGAAGCTTGCTGAATCTGTACTTCAGCAATACTGTATCCTAATCGTTATCATTTTTCCCCACTGTTGTTTCGTCAATTTCACGTCATCTATCAGCTCCTGCAGGATCTCCGTCTTAACCGTCATTTTGAGGATACCTCCGTTTTGGCACCCTGAATCGCGCTTGTGGCTATGTTGATTATCGGTGCGTTTTGAGTACGGTTACCCTTCATTACTGGCAATTTGGGTCTTATGTACCGGTCTTGCGCCGTTCGTCCCTGCTGTCGCGAGGCACCGAGGACAAGTCGGAGCTACAGAAGTGGAACTACGAAGTCTGCATTCAGCAACTAGGCTAAAGTCAGCTTCGAGAACATTATCTCTGAATTATTGGACCCAGAAGCCAACAACAATCGCCGGGCTGACATACTGCAGGGTCGTTGCAACGGTAACTGCTGTGTCGGCTTGGCGTCGTCCCCCTAGGACAACTGTTTCTGAGTGTGCCTAAGCCCGAAAAAATACCCTGAACTCCAGTGCCCAAAGGGTCCAAGTTTCATTATAGTAGGTACTTAGTAGGTGTTTGGGCCCCAACAGGATATGAGCGTTGTTCTTTTTGGTGGGTTCTTTTGATAATACTGGGAGGGTGATTAGCGAAAGCTTGGTCGCTCAAACGCGCACACCCTCTCGATCGCGCGCAAGGGCGCGCAAGGGCGA